>JANHGD010007231.1:372143-382242 GCA_027560375.1 Imantodes cenchoa
CATTTCTGGAAGCGCGATGCCACGCTTTCCGGCAGCCGCTCTGGCTTCCATTTTATCTTCCAGCTCTTGTTTCTGTGGGTGGGGCGGCTCGTCAGAATACGGCCCAGTGTTTCTCAACCTACCTGCAGACCGGTATCAATTGATCCATGGACCGGGACCGGTCCGCGGCCCCGGGGTTGGGGACCACTGTCCTAGTGTCTTCATGATCAGAAAGCCTATCTATGTTTGATTGATACTGACCCAAAACTATCCAGAGTGATATTTAAGGTGAATATACACAAGGCATTGGGTAATGATTATTCTATTATGGCCCAGGAGACACAGTTCTCACCCAAAAGGGCGTGCGTAATGATTGCATATGGCATCTCTTGAAAAAACACTAGCATTTGAAGTTGATTACCTTGTCACAGACTAGCTACAATTTTGCTTCAAGAAATGTATGACTAAATCTGTCAACTTATTTGGTATGCTTTAAACCGGTGGCGGAAAAGGGTTGTACTAGCAACACAAATCCCAGAACTATTGAAATTCATACAAAGGTTCTTCAAGAGGGGTTTTTCCATATACTCTGTTCATTCAAGGTGTGCTGAGACTGGGTTCCTGTTTCATGCCTAGTCAGTTCCAAATTTCACCAGGCACAAAAAAACCCTACCCAGTTTTTTTGCCCAGACCTTTCCATTCCTAACAACCTAACCCAACACAAAATATCAACAGAAGAAAATACATTTACCGCTGGGTTGAACCGTGGGGTCCTTGATGATCTCTCAGCTTGATTGCTTGCTTCATTATGTGACTAGGTAACATCAGTGCTAGTGAGACTGGGATTTACTTCTAGCTTGCCCTGCCAATGTTGGTAGGGGGTGAGATGGTAGGTAGGACATGACAGGACAGACAGGCAAAAGACTAACAGAGCAATTCCATGAACACCAACTAGCAGTCAGAAGACACAATGAAAGTGCCTTAATCTCACAATGTATTACCAAACTCAACCATAGCTTCAATTGAGAAACAGACATCCTAGATCAAAAACACTTAAGGAATTTCTGGAAGCTTGATATTCAGACAAATCAGCCATCAGTAGACATACAGAGATAAACCACTTTTACACAGCAATCAAAAGAGGCATTAAAAAGATAAGGAAACAAAAAGACTAGAAAACATCCTCTCCAGCAACCACTACCCAAATAAGAGAGATAAATGCCAGACAAACAGCAGAAAATAATATCCAAATTGAAGAACTACCAAGGAGAAAACCACACCCCCAGCAATACTGGCAGGACAAGCTATTGCATATAAATAAGGCAAACCCTACACTCGCTAGCACTGATGATGTTACCTACCGGTAGTTGGATAGTGAAATATTTGCAAGTAAACAACCAAAGTCCGATAGCAACACAACACAAAGTAGCTGTGTGCAAGGAAGGGCACTAAAAATATAATTCAAACTTACTTTACTAATATAGATCAATAACCAATTTGCTTCCTATAAAGTAGGAATTCTGGAGAGACAAGTTAAAACAGTCCATCATCCAGTAGGCTAGAGCACATTGCTCTGGCATTTATAGCCAGCAAGAAGTCAGTCCATTCCAGCATCACAGCACATTCTGTTGGGTGATACCTGCAGTGTTAATTGCTGTTTTGGATAGGATATTTGTGGTTCTTTGTGATTATTGTGACATTGATATCGAGAATGGGGTGGGAATGGATTAAACCGGTAATATTCTGATCTCCTGACTAACAGAATAAACTAGAGATCAGGAACTCTAATAACATGTTAAAAATCTTCATTTTTTGTGCAATTTTTTTTTGAGTCTAGAAAATGTGGCTTATACATGGAAGAAAGCAATTCTTGCAAGTTTCCACTTGGAAAAAATAACACAGGGAACTTTCAAATATCATAAATTAAGTTCAGTGGAGGAGGCTGATATTATACTTTTAAAAGCCGAGTGTATAGAAAAACAATATTGCAACTATTATTTTGCAATTGTATTGAAATTTACCAAGCAGGAAATAGGGCAGGAAATAGAAACAAGTTGGCCTGGTAACCATCTTGCAAACTTTGTATTGGCATTGTTTCTCTTTTTACTTCTCCAGGTGTGTAATCTGTATGATGGATTTTGTATATGGAGATCCCATCCGATTCCTGCCTTGTCTACACATCTACCATGTAAACTGCATTGATGATTGGCTGATGCGATCATTCACATGTCCTTCTTGCATGGAGCCAGTTGATGCTGCTCTGCTCTCGTCCTATGAGACTAACTGAGGTGGCTTTGAGCCCTGCTCTCGTTCATGCTTCCAGGCTGAGGATATATTGGGGGGCCTAGGATGTGGGACATTATTTGCACAATTCTGGGGTAAACCAAAGAAATAGGTCCCAGCCCCTACGGACACATGCAGCCATGCTGGCTGTACTAAAGGATTTGTGCCATATTTTGAGTGTTGCATTCAGTGTATGGAGGGGGGCGGGTTGGAAGGAAACAGAGAATGGCAGAACTAAACCTTTCCTTCCACTCTACCCACAATTTAGTTTTATAGTAAATCAAGAATCTTCTTTGACCCAATTATCTACCCTCATAATTTTGTAAGTCCCTGTTAAGCTACTGAGTACAGTTGTGGGAAACTGTAGTGGAATTCTGGCTTGTTATTGAAAGAGAAAGCTGTTTAAAGCTGATGCTGAAGATCTCTTAAGATTTTACAAATTAAGAGAAATTCTAAAGCTATTATACCAGCTCTGGTCAGTTCATGGGGAAAAAGAATTTAATGTAGAAAAAACCCCAAGCATTTTAGGTTTGGGCCACTATTGAAAATTCATGTATCAGTACAAGTACACAATGCAGAAAACAAGCCTTAGAAGCTAGTTAGCTACCTGCCTAGGGTAGCTTGAAGCTGTAATATTTGCTAGGGAGGAGACTGAACCTGTTCTTGTTGCTTTTGGAAGTGCGTCTTTTGAAATATTTTTGTTTTAGTTAAGAGAAAAGGTTACCATTTCCTTGCTCTTTTTTTCTCCATCAAATAAGAGTTTTATCTATTTTGAAGACGTGTATGGTGCCTCTTCTCAAACCCCTGTAAGGGAAGCAGATTCTCCACCTAATACCTATTCACCAGACTAGGAGAAAGTCACCTGGATGTAACAGATTTTGAAAGCAATAGTTCGTTTCACTCAATCTTCATTTGGGTGAAGTTCACTGAAGGAGCAGGGATCGGCTAAGTGCAGATTATTTGTCACAATGTGAAATTTCTGCCTTTCTACTATATGAAAAAAGTGTTGACATTTAGATATATATATATATATAGCTTGTTTAAAGTGAGAAATATTTTTATGGAAAGTTTACGATTCAGTTTGGTAAGATCCTTTTAGATGCTGGTTGTGAGTTAAAGCATCCATATATTCTGAAGAGTGAAGAAATGTTTATTTGTAGGCAATCTACTATTTATCTTACATAAAAGATTTTGTCCCATAAGCACCTGTTTAAAGCAGGCTGTTACTACGGTATGATGCGGCAAAGCCAACATGTCAAAAGGCTTTCCTAAATCATATTATTGCCTTGCAAATACAGAAATGTGAAAGTGCTTTTCTGATTATGTATTGTCCATAACGAAGATCTAGTGCTTGAAAGATTTAAAAAAAACAGATGTACATTGCATTGAAATGGAAAATAAATAGATTGTCAGCAGTGCCTTCTAAAGTACATACATTGGCCAAGGTGACTGTAGAAAACTTTTCTATTTGTGAAAGTGAGTAGAACCAGAGAATGAAGTACTCTGAATTAATTTATCATTGATTTTGTTTTCTCTTTTACCTTTAATTTAGAATTTAATTGTCATTGTTGCAATCAAGCATGATTCTATACAATAGTAGGATCTGATCTTGCTATTGTACAGCCCTCTGAATGGAACTCCCAGCAGACCTACGGTATTGTAAGAAATCTTGGAAATTGCAATTTGGCAACAAGAACTTTGGGTTTGGGAATGAAGTCATATCTGTTTTCTAAGCCATACTACAAATAATCTTTTATTTGCAATTCCAAAACTGAAGAAACAGCTCAATGCGTCAAACAATAATTTGGCTATGAGAAGACAGTACAAAAAATTTAAGAAATAGGAGCAAGTCTAGAAATCAGTTTAAGGCAAAAATTATTAATTCCTTTGGATGACGATACTAAGGGGCTTCTTGTCAACAATCTTATCCTTGCCTTTTATTGTGTTTTCTCATTCACACAGCCATGACACCCACCTACCCCCGATGAAGCAAACAGTGAAGGTCTCCAACCTTTCCAGCTCCGTGGACCAACGGCGGGCAGGGGCAATGGTTTCGCATGCACTTGCTTGCTGCTTCCATGGTCCAATTGCCAATAAGCCACGAATTTGTAGTGGTCTTCAGACTAGGGGTTGGGGACTCATTTTAAAGTACATTTCTTTGAAAGTCCTTGTCCCATGTTATCTCGTCCCTTGGTATCGCTTGTATCTTCATTTTGAAGTTCACCACAAAAAAAGTGGCAGAAGTAAAGATGGAACTCACTATTTAAGTTACTAGTATACTCTAGCCAGCATGCTCTGTTGTGTATTAATATCTCATTGCTGTTTACAGATATGGGAAATATTAGGATTGCTTCACGCAGACCATCAAAATCTGTATTTAGTAAATCATAATACTGAGGAAAATAGCATGGCATATATATTTCAGACCAAGCACGGTCTCCTAGAGCAGGGCTCTCCAACCTTGGCAACTTTAAGAATTCTGGGAGTTGAAGTCCACAAGTCTTAAAGTTGCCGTGGTTGGAGACCCCTGTCCTAGAGGGTACAATATTATGCCAAACATTTCACTTCATCTATGAATTCTCTTAAGCCACTCAGAACATTGAAGCGGGCAATGCATAAATAACTTAAAAAGTGGCATAGCTCCTTTCAAGACATGGGATCACTATCTCCAATGTTGCACGTAAGGATATTTAAAGCCCCTATCCTTACTGGTTTGGAAAATCAAAAAGAAAAAGGGGGAGAAAAAACAGGTGGGTTTTTTTTTCTTTACAGAAGAAAGTTTTTTTCTTTACAGGAAGATGGGGGTCTACTATAAGGGACTATCACTTAAGAAGTGGTACCAATTGCAACTTGTTTTTTTCTATCCCAAAGAATCACTTGGTAAGGTAATTGCTCTATTTAACTCATAAAAAGATAAAATCCACAGAACAGATGATCAATTCCATATGGCTGATATGACTGATTAAACCTAGTAATATAACCCAAAACTGTAAATTCGATGTGAAAATAGCTTGGGCGGTGGAAATGAAGTTATTTATGAATAGCAGTGACCATCATTTAGTAAAAGATATATTTCAAAATACAAAGTACATGCAATAGTCAAAGAACTCCTGGAAAATATAAGCAATAGCTTGTGTACTGTGAAAGGAACTGTTGTCATGCTTCACTTACTATGGTTTTTACCTATTCCATTAACTGCTTTTTTTAAAAAAAACATGGTAAATATAACTCAGAAAAGGGCAAATGCATTTGTTTTTGTCTTTGTAACTGAAAGCAAAATACAACATTTCACTAATTTATAGACAGAAGTGCCGTTTTTTCCATTATGTAATTATAGCTATGTTTATGCAATATGGTAAGCTTTAACATGAGTTGTCTCATTTGGGCTTAGCACAATGCATGAACCTAGTAGTGTCTATGCATGTGCAAATCATGAGAGTTTAGAAATAAACTTCTTGGCTGCACCTATTACAATAAGAAAATTAATCCATTTTCTTTAACTTTACAATGCATATTTATGGAAAACAGTTCTAATCCTTTTAACTGCAGAACAACTCTTCATTTAGCTTTCAACCTTCTGATAATTATTGCTCGGTATCGCTTGTATTCAAAGACTTATTACCACATAACCAAAGGAAAATCTGGATGCTATGCTTATACCTTCAGTAAACAGTTTTAATGACTTTGCATATTTAAATGATGCGATCTAGAAAAAAAAATCTATGCAAGACATATACCAACAAATATCCACAACAAAATTCAATTATTTAAAAATATTACTGTATTAAGGATGATTAGTACTCTAATCTGGGCTGTGGAGGTCAAAAGCAATAGTCGCAAACCTGATTGAGTATATAACAAAGAAGAAAATTTGCATTACTTTACAGGAAGCTGAAAATAAAATACCAAACCTTTATTTTATTTTTCTGGTGTTTTAACAGCAATCTCTCATGATATTACGAGAGGCAAAAACAGAAGTTTTGTTTTGTCTAACCACTCCCTTACCATATTCAGAAATCGTTCCTACATGCTCATTGTGCATGTAAAGCCTGTTATGTAATGAGAGTTCTTAGTTACACTAAAGAACACTCAGATGTTTTATGTGAAATTCCAGCAAAAATGCTTAAAGAATCCTGTTATAAAGCAAGTATTGTTCTTCAAATGCATTACACAAAGGGCCAAGATATACTGAATGTGGAAACCAATGGCCTTTTCATGGCAGAAATTTATTTAATAGATCTGGTCCAGTAATGAACAGTGATGATTGAAGGAAAAAAACAGACCCACACAGTGAGATCAAACCTCAGTTTGTTTTTCTCCACAGTACAAATCCATCTTTGTGAATATCGCATTAATAGTGCAGCTCAAAAATCAGCCCAATCTATTAAGAGAAAATGGCACAAACCGGATAATATTTAGAAGTGAAACCCAATTCCAGCACAACAAAAAATAGCTTCTTTATGTCAGCCAGAAAACAAAATATCTCATTAGTGTTTCCTGACTTGAATTCAATTGCTGGGATTGTACCAGAAGCCCTTATATGAAATTGTCATGCCCAGTTTCAGTGTCCAAATGCACGTCAGGTGCTTTCCATTTCAACAGTATTTTATGGAAAGTATAAGAAACCAAACTCAGTATATGTAAACAAGTGATGAAAGAGCATAGGTCCCATGCATGCAAAAACCCATTATCAATACAATGGCTATAGACCTGAGTTCCTGCTTTCAGAGCCAAAGACCTCTGCTCATAACACCTAGGAGTGGGGCACAGGAGCAGTCAAAGGTTACGATTATAGTATCTAGAATTCATTGCAGAGAGCACCTAAGGTACTTTTAGTGATTTTCTCAAATATGTAATACTTGGTACAAAAATAGACCAAGTATTTTGCTTCTTAGTAGACAGGCACAGGATATCCCCCAGTATTAGATTGGAGCATGCATAGGAAAAGGCTAGGAAAAAGCTTAAGCAGCAGCTGGAATTAAATACAAAACTCCATAATTCACTGCAATATGCAATGAAATTGGAGTAGGGAGAGAACACAGGCATAAATGCAACTACAGAACATTCAGACATTAATCGTATCAAGAGATCCAGATTCATTTGTCTTTCATAGCGAAGGGGTTACTTCAAGCTCTGGAATTATTACAGTCTGCAGTACTGACTATTTGCAACCATATCTTAAATTTATCCTCAGCAGTAAGAGGTACTGGATTTGATAGAGAGAGCTTCTTAGCGTGTCCTATAGTAGAAAGTTCAGGGGTACAGAAAATGTTAAGCAAAGGCTCAATGCTGAAGGTTTATCAGCAAAGCTATGTTGCCTGATGATTTGGGGAAAGAAATGTCAGACCAATTCCACTATTTGTAGAGGGGGTGTTACAAATTAAAAATCTGGCAACTAAGTCAAAGTTCTTAGCTCTCAGAAGAAGGGGAAAACAATAAATGAATCAGTGAAGGAGGCTCTAAATTTTCAAATATAAAAGTATGGCAAGTCTCCTGCTGCCATGGCAGCATTCAGTCTTGTGGGGCAGCACTACTCCTTTGATATTTTAAATAATTATGTACATCACAGACAGTCCAGGCTGGAGATAAGTTATTTCACTAAAGGCCGGGTTTTATCATCATCACTGCACTGGTGGGCTTTGTACTTTTTCACTTCAGCCATATATTTCGCCCATGCATCTCCTTTATTTGTCAAAACCTACAACAGAAAAAAAAAATCCAGTTACGGAATACACATTTAAACAACTGAACTTAAAAACATTCTTAGGGTACCAGTTCTCATGAACATCAGCCTACATATAAATCTAGGGAAGCAATTCAATTGAAACAGAGGTAGTAATTTTACTGGAGAAGTAAGCCACAATACTTACTGCATGGACTTCTGATTACCCTGTCTCATTCTAATCTGCTACATAAGGTGCAGTTAGGACAACAAGATATACATTGCTGTTCTGATCTTTTTGGAGCTAAATTCATTTTATAAATCAAAAATGGATACAAAATCTCACTTAAAACAGATTTAGGAAATGAATAAAAATGTTCTTATTACAAATGAACAAGAAACAAGTCACTATTTTCCCAAGCCCATGATGACAGACCCAGCTGTCAATTTAAAACTAGAGTTTTAAACTCCTATCTCAATTTATTATTCCTGATGCTTACCTCCTCCTCTGTCTTTTGTTTCTTGGCTACCACTCCTGTCTTCAGGGCTATCTTGCTGCCCCCTCTCCGCTTGCCCACCTGGGTGAAGGGATAGAAGACTGCAACCGTTATACGAGCCTGGGAGCTGCAAGGGGAATGTTGCCCACTATATAACGGTATAGGGAGTCCTTCAATTAGATCATCTTAGCTCGCCATCACACCTGTCAGTCTGTACAGAGCTGCCGAGCGTTACCTACACCGCTGTGCTAGGAGGGTAAAAGGGCACCTTAGCAGTGTTCACCAATACATCTGTACAGTTAAGCCCAAACATTAAAAGACATTAACAAGTAACAAGAAATGGAAGTATTCCAATTTCTGTTCAGGTTTGCTGCCTGGTGGGAAATAGGAACACCATTCTATTTTTACTTTTATTTCCCTACAATATAACAATCTGGAATACATTATGTGAAGTACTTTTATTTGCTCAAAATCATGAAAGCAATAAAGTTAGCAGAATCAATACAACATTAATTCAAAATAATTATCTTTTTTGATGGTCTTGGGAAGTGTGTATGCTAATATAATCTTAAATACAAATGCAAAGGCTTTCTGCATACATTTAAAAATGGTATTTACAATACCATATAAGCATGTATGTGATTCAGTTTTTATGTTGAAAAACAGAATTTTTGATCTTCAGGTGAAGAGGACGGTTTAAAATAGAAAATGTCAATTTCAGTTAGCAATAAACAAAACAGGGATTCCAATTATCACTTTTAGATAGTACAGCACTCCTTTCCCAATCCATTTCTGGAGCAATGCCACATGGATTGCAAGTACAAATTGTTTTATATATAGTGATGGAAACATACATGTTGGAAAACAGTTTATAATTAAAAACTTCCACCCAACATTTTAAAGACTGGAAATAAAACATCTTTATTTGTAATGTTTAGGCTACAATGCCTAGGAGTAAATTCCATTGAACCCAATTAGAATTACAGGTCAATTAGAATTACAGGTCAATAAATATGGGCAGGAGTATATTTCATTGTAATGAAGAACAGACTTTATTCCTCTTGTTCAAATTTATAATTAATGCTTGATGTAAGATGAATAAAGTCATACTTCCAATTTTCCCTAGCCAGTGCAAATAAAAATGGTTCAGTATATTTCAGACTTCATGTATCACATTAACAAAAACAGAAAGATTTCATTTGGGTCCCAAGAGACACACTTGATGACTTTAAAACTCTGAATACAAAAAAAACAAAAAACAATGTGCTAAGAAACATTTGTTACTATTCACTAGCAACAAATGTGTATGAGGAGGGGGAAGCAATTTC
Source organism: Imantodes cenchoa (assembly GCA_027560375.1). NCBI lineage: Eukaryota > Metazoa > Chordata > Lepidosauria > Squamata > Dipsadidae > Imantodes > Imantodes cenchoa. The sequence goes on from JANHGD010007231.1 coordinate 381,893, forward strand.
ATTTCAAAAACATTCTGATAGACTCTTAATGCATTCCACTTAATTTACTTACTTAGGCTGAATCAGCCTAAAATGTTTTCCAAAAGACCACTAAAAGCGAAGCACATTGCATTACCATACTAACAGATCAAAGTGTTCCCATCTCTATTGCTTCCATTTAAAACAAAAAACAAAAAACTACATTATATGCATGTCTAGAATGGCAGCTTCACATTCACAAAAGGAAAACTCAAAATTGGGACATCTGTCATGACAGACGCTTATCAAATCAAGGTTACTGTATATTCCTGCGTATAAGACTACTTTTTAACCCAGGAAAATCTTTGCAAAAGTAGGGGGTCGTCTTATAC
>JANHGD010007231.1:510326-521162 GCA_027560375.1 Imantodes cenchoa
TGTTAAATAGGTGCATTTCATATTAATAAAATGGAAGTTCTCTGATCATTATTTTACAAAGGTATTTATCTTTTTTTTTTTTAAATCATATTAGTGATCTGTGGGATTTAAAATTATGAATTTGGTGGTCCGCGGAATTTAAAATTATGACCTTTGGTCCCTGAGGTCCAAAAAGTTGGGGACCCTGATCTAGATGATACCAATTTGTAGTCTCTGACATCTGTATTAGCCCTTTTATAATTAAACATAGATCTTTACTTCCAGTCATGTATTCTTCACCTCCACAAGATCCGACCAGTTTCATTTTGATCTATTAATGCTTCCACTTTTAGTTGATGTGTATGCTTGTGATTTGTTCTGGCACAATACCTTTCTATTTTATGAAATGTTTTAATGGTCTCTTTAATTGTATTTTAATTTGTATTATTTTAGATTTTGAATGACTGTCTTGCTGTCTAGTTTACATGCTATAGTGTTTTATAGTTTATATGAAGCTTTTATTTTGCATTTTTATTTAATTCTATATCTTTTTATTCAGATAGTATTTTTAGTGTATTTTATGGTGAAAAAAATAGCTTTAGCTATTGGGCACTTCAATTAATAAAAATAAAAATTATATAGATAATATAGATATAAAACTAAAATGAATAGAGGATGCCTAAAACTTATGCTTCAGTGTATTTTCTACCATTTTATTCTCTCATTCTGTAAAATTTATATCCAGCCTTATTAAACATTTTCCAGAGACATATTTAACATTCTTTAAAATGTTAACCCGCTTCTTAGTTAAAATAGGGTATTCTGCTTCATTCTGTTTCTCTTGCAAATTACCAGTATCTATCTTCAAAATGTTCTTCTGCGATCTGTTTTAAAAATTACATGGGTTTACAATCTTCCCAAACACTTTCCGGTAATAATAGTAATTCAGGAGCTGCTAACCATTAGTGTCAGAATATGTTTTAATACGAATATTACCATCCTGCAATTTTATTCAGATGAATTCATCTTGCTGCATCACAAATGTTTTGAAAGATGAATTAATCATAAGCTGATGTAGAGTACATTTTTCCCACGAGTTCTAAAAAAAGGGAGAGATTTACAGTTCTGAAACTGATGTAATCCCAGACTGTCAATTTCTCTTTGGAATATGGTTCAGATTAAATATCCTTCTAAGTGATAATCAACCACGTCTTGGCAACTTTAATGCAAGAAAAGTGATTGATTTGGGACCAACCTGGAATCTACCAAGGACAGGAAAGGAGAAAAGCCCTAACTTAATGATTAAGGTGAATTGGGCCTTTCACCAAGTTAGAGAATGATCTGTCTCTCCCTCTATTCCCTTCTGAAAATCTAGTTAACAAATGATTGGAATAACTTGGTAAATTGAGCAGAATCTGCTGGAACAGAAAAAAGAATTCAGTCTTAATCAGTTTGGTTCCAATAACTCCACATGGACTGCTGTGAATTGAATATTGGACCTTGAACCTGTTGACTTTTAGAAGGACATTAAAAATCTGATTGTTTCCTCAAGAATTGGAGTCAGGAAGACGAGAGTCTCTATCTGGAAGACAATAATAATTGTGAATTCCTGATTGCTTATCAAGGGTTGGTTATTCCAATTGAATCATTTTATCTACTCTACTTTATATAGGTTTATTATAAGCTGATTGTAGCATCCAAGTTGAGCAGCCATATATATGTCATAAGTAAATAAAGCATTGACCAAGATCTCCATGGGGGTCATTGCATGCATCAAATTAAATTCCAACTAAGCCTGGCACACTGGAAATTGTGAATGACTTCATTAAAGCCACCTCTACGCTAAAGCCATCTAGGAACGTTAATGTGGGACTGTGCTGCACAGTATTCCTTTAGAAAGTACTGTTCATTTCTGCATCCAGACAAAGCATCTTTCCAGCTGGATTATGTTGCAGAAAATAATTGCCAACATGGATTAGAAGCCCTCCAGAAGTAAGATCCTATTCCCAGGGACAACCCTGGCATATCCTATATCGAAGACTGTGGCTTTGATGTAGGCAAATCATACACTGGATTTATCTGTAAGTCATTTTTGTACAGCAGATAAGACATCCAGGCCATCTCACCCTGATGGGGCCCCTGATGCTCTTTATTTACTCCTCCATCAATAGCCTCCACTGCCCTTTAGAGTTTAAAAGACTTCACTTTAAGGCTTTTAGTTTAGAAAAGTTGTAGACTAGTTTACAAACTTGAGCTGTCGTCTTGCCATCCTCTGCTAATGGAATTCCTTGTTAAAATGTGTCATTTTTTAATAGGCTGAACCATCTTGTTGCATTTTGTTTTCTCATTGTAAAAGAACTGAAGCTAAATATTTAAAATAATTTAAACCAAATGAGAGAGACAGTTTGGTGCAGTGATTAAGGTGCTGGCCTAGAAACCGGGAAACTAGGTTTAGTTCCGTTTTAGGCATAAAAGCTGGCTGAGTGACTTTGGGCCAATCACTCACTCTCAGCCCAACCTACCTCACAAGGTGTTTGTTGTGGGGAAAATAAAAGTAAGAAGGAGTATTAGGTATGATCTCCATGCTAGTGGAGACAGCATCCATATATGGGTTAACTCCTTCAATTATCCAATCAGGACTGAGTCTGAAAATTAGATGACACGCCTCCTCACCATGTGACTCCCTTTTTAAAGACTCAGTCGGTCCTTGGACATAGATATAGTTTTAAGAGCTCCCATATATTGGTTGCTGTTGTTTCTTGTTTTAAAGAGACAATTCCTTTTATTTTTCTTGTTTTTTCTCTTCTAATTGACTTTCCGGCAAGAAGGGCTTGTCTGAGACCATCGAAAACCGCAATTGCAGTGGCTAGGCTACTGGCTGGTAGAGCTAGCAGGTCAGCTCCTTTAAGAGGCTGAGAGGGAGAAATGACTGCAGCCTTCTCCCATTGCCTTGTTGCCAATCGCTACTTTGTACTCATGAGCTCCGGCTTTGTGGCAATGAAGGTTTGACTATTGAAGGGCTTGCATAGACAGCCCTGAAGCCTGCTGTTGTTGGAGGGGGTGAGTTTGTTCTGATTGGCCCTGTTTTCCCCTGAATCTCTTGAATCGCTCCAGGGAGGGAGTAGTCTCCCTTGGGAAAAGCCTTCCCTGCTCCTCTACAGCTGATTGCCTGACTTTCTGTAGTGCACAAGCCTCGCTCCGCAGCTAGAGGCATTCAGCAGGGGGCCGCCATCTTGAATTTGGCCACCATTTTGTTTTCGGCCGCCGTTTTTGTTTTAAATAATGTCACATTATTTACCGGCGGTTCAAGATACAATCACTACAGTCTTTTTTTAGAATAGATTTTTATTGTATTTTTCTTTTTTTGCAAATACTCATAATTTATACATGACTGTGCCCACTTACATATTATTTACTTATTATTACATTTACAAATTATTTACATATCTTTACATTTAAATCCAAATATATTCCATACACTTCAGTTACATATTTTACTTCTCCTTGAATTTTGTCTCTTTTTTTGTTTTTCCTATCCTCAATCCTATCGTACCATTTCTTCCATATAGCATGATATTCCGAATCCATTTGTCCTTCAATTCAATTGTTAGTTTGTCCATTTCAGCACAATCAATTATTTTTTCTATTACTAAACTTTCAGAGGTTATATTCTTTTGTCTCCAACATTGCGCAAATGCAATTTTTGCTACTGTTATAATATGTAACATAGTATAGATAGTTGTTTTATTATATTCCCCTTTTGCAATTCCTAACAAAAATAGCTCTGGAATGAATTCTACTTGGAAACCTGTTGTTTCCTGTATCCATCTATGAATTTTTACCCAATATTTTTTTGTTTCCGTGCATAACTACCATGTATGATAGAAGGTACCTTGCTTTTGACCACATTTCCAACAATTTGGTTCCAGATTTGGATAAATCTTCACTAATCTTTCAGGTGCCATATACCATTGATAAAACATTTTGTACTGGTTCTCTTTATATTTTGCCGATTTAGTTATTTTGTAGTTCCTATTCCAGATTTTCCCCCACGTGTCTAATTCTATACTATGCCCAATATTTTTTGCCCATGCTATCATGACTCCTTTCACTATAGCTTCTGCTCTGTCAAATTCTAATAAATATTTATAAATGCCGGAAACTCAGCTTCTGCACATACAAAAGAAAAAAAATCAAAAATTCAAAAAAAAGATGTTGGCGTCCACAGACTGGGACCAACCGAATCGGATCTGAGATGTCATTGTGACATCACCAGTGGGTCACTACCTGTTCAGGTGAACTGGTCCAAACCGGGAGGAACCCATCTCTGCTTACGATGTCTAGGTAAAATTGGGAGGTGAAGATACACCTCTGATAGGTCAATGGAAGCTAGGAGATCGCCAGGTCGGATCCCTTCCAGAATTGAGTGCAGGGAACTCATTTTAAATCTCTTATAGACTAGGTGGTTGTTAAGTCTTTTAAGATCTAACATTGCTCTCCACCCACCCGCCCAAACTCTTTGGTACAATGAATAAAATTGAATAAACCCCCTGTCTCCTCTGGTCCTCTGGGACTGGCTCTATGTTTCTAATTTCCAAAAGATGTTGAATGGCCGGGTCCATGAGACCCTTTTTAATGCTGTTAGTGGAAACAGAGCAATGTATGAAGTAGTTCGGAGGTGTGGAAGGCTGAATCTCACAGCATTGAGAATCCAAACATCTGTTGTTGTTTCTGCCCACCAGTCTATAAAGAGGGCCAAATGTCCTCCGATGGGAGGGTTGGCCTAAAAATTATTTTTGTCTCCAGAGCTAGTGATCCTCTGCCCCTCAAAATGGGTGCCTATTCTGAAAGGGCTGTCCGGATCTATCCCAAAACCCAGGCCGGTCTGGTTGGCAGTCCAGCCTGTGTACATAGAACCTCTGATATTGGGGTGAAAGGAATACCTGCGGGCAAATGGAGTGGGACAACAGTCCGTTCATCTCAAGGAGGTAGGTAAGATTTTTCTTTTCTCTTTATTTTCAACTAAGGGGTTCCACAGAGTCACCGAAGAGCATGCCTCCTGAATAAGGAGCAGAGGCTAGTCTCCATTTACCTCTGGTGTCAGCTTGCCACTGACGTAGCATAGGAGCCCCCTAATTGTTAAGATGTAGTTAAGGCTCTAGATGCATATTTAGCAGCATCCAATGTAGCATCAGCTGAGAATTGGGTAGCTGTGATTAACTTATTGAGGTCTTGATGAAGCCTGAACTCCTGGGGTGAGGCCTTAGCTTGTAGTTGGCGCAACCACAAGAGAGAGATGCAGTGGAAAAATGAAGCCATTGATGAGGCCTTAACCACCCAAGCCACAGCTTGGTGTGCCTTTCTGAGGGACAGCTCAGATTTTTTGTCTTCTGCCCTCAGGTTCTCAGCTACGGCCCCTGTCAGATATGGAATGTGGGAGGAAAGAGCCATGACTGGGCCATCCACAGAAGGTAACTTTAGGGCCTGGGGCAAATAAAGTTGTTATAAAATCTCTTGTCGCTAAGACTGGGCATGGGTAACATCACAGGATGTGACCATTGATTTTGTACAAATTGAGGAAGAGATTTGGGACTGGGATGAAATCCTGCTTAGCTACTGGGGCAGAAAAGAGCTCCTGTTCTAGACCCTGATAAACTTGGCTCTTTCCTGAAGGAGCAGACTCCTCACCTAGTTGAGCTGTAGCTTTAGCCTTATATAGTAAGGACTTGAATAGCCCCGCAGGGAACAAGTCAGAGAAGGTGGGGGTATCTGAGGTGATTCCCTCAGCCTCAGATAAGTCCAGATCCCTCTAGCTGCTTTCTTCCATAAGCAACTCATCACACCCAATGGAGCGGCTAGATCAGGGGTCAGCAACCTTAAACACTCAAAGAGCCACTTGGGTATGTTTCCCAGATAAAACAAAATACCAGGAGCCACAAAACCTGGGTGGGTGTGGCCAGCTCGATGTCACTCACTCCCAACCAGTCACATGACCCCGCCAGCCACACCTACCCAGGCTTTGTGGCTCCGTGTTTTCTATGGGAAATAGATAACTCCCTCCCTTTCTCTGTATCTCTCTCTCTCTCTCTCTCATCTCTTTCTTTTTCTCTAGCTCCCTCTCTATCTACCTCTCATCCCTCTCTCATTTCTCTGTCTGTCTCTTTCTCTTCCTCTTTCTTCCCCCTCCATCTCTTTCTGTGTCTCTCTATGTCTGTGAGTGTGTGTATGTCTCACTCGCTCGCTCTCACTCCCTGCCTCTTCTCACTGTTGGAAAGCCCTGCCTGCTGTCCTTTGGGCTTTTTGCCAGCTGTTCTTTTTACCCCTTCTTTTTGGAAATCTGGGCTGGCGGAGGAACGATCGCCAGCAGCAGCTTCCCTTCAGCCGACCATTCTCCTCCTCCCTTCTTCTCCTCTTGCAACCTAAAATCTCGCAATGCTTTTGCAACGAGACAGGAGGCAGGAGAGGGGACTGGGAATCCAGCTTCCTTCCCGCTCCTCTTCCTGCTGTCTGTTAAGCCAGGGCTGAGGAGATCCCCTTGCGGGGAAAGGCACTCTATAGGACACAGCATTTTTTCTGCACTAATTATTTGGACTTCGCCTTGCCGTGTCATCCCCCACCCCCAGTAGCTCTTCGGGCAAGCACAAGAGGGAACGAACTCCGAAGCGGCAGGAAGTGAAGGCTGCCTTACATGCAGCGAAGGCAGGTACAGGGGCATTTCGCTCCTGCATTCTTTGGCGACCCCCTCCTCCTCTTGTGACGCCCTGGCCAGCTATAGATAAGCCAGGAGCAGGCACGCATGTGGGGAGATCCTCCCTATGCGAGCGGCTGCCCACCCTGCACGCCCCTTTCCTACGCTTTGTCGCTTGCTTGATGAGGGTCCCCCTGCACGTGCGCAAGCTTCTGGCTCAGCCACAGCCCAGCAGAGTCACGAGGGGAGAAGGGGGACGAGTATAGCCCGAAGTGAAGCAACCCCCCCCCCCAAAGCAGCTGGGACAGGGAGCCACAGCAGAAGGCTCAAAGAGCTGCATGCGGCTCCGGAGCCGCAGGTTGCCGACCCCTGAGCTAAGGTGTGTCAACTGGTGGGGCCCAGAAAGAGAGCCTTTTCTGCAGTGATGCCTACTCTTTGGAACACTATTCCCTCTGAGATTAGATTAACCCTATCCTTGCTGACCTTCCACAAAGCCCTGGAAACTTGGTTTAGTTTAGTACCTGAACCCGGTGCCCTGGATACGTAAAAGAGCTTGTCTCCTTGCTACATTAGTGGATTTTTTTAAAATGACACTTGGATGCTATGTCTTCAATTTTTTTATACTACCGGTACGCATTTTACCTAATTTATTTTCAGCCATCTAGAGTCACATATGTGAGGTAGATGCTACATAAATCCAATAAATAATTCCACCCATCCACACACTGATATATAAAAATGGCTGACGTCTTCATCAAAGCCTATGGGAGAATACTGAAATTTGGTAATTTTGCAAAATGTATGCAGCAGCTGGAAAGATTCCTGATCTCTGCTTTACTAAATGACAACTTCTCATTGTAGCTTTCTCATAACGTGGCTGTTGACCATGCTAACTAAGGGATGATAAAAACCGAAGTCTAAGTCACCTGTAAGAGTTTAGACTGGGGAAGAAAGCTGCTTTTTAGATAAAACCAAATTTAAGTTATCTTTCTGCTAAACTGTTTGAAAACTACTATGCAATCCCCTCTGTGTCTCACTCAGACCCATCATTGTACCCTAGAGAGAAACAAGGCACAATGAACCAATCTTAAATTGACCATCTTCCCCAGAGCACTACTGCTATTTCCAGGGATGGGTTCCAACTTATCTCGCTGTCGATTTGCTCCCTCCTGTGCCGCGTGGGTGCGCAGGTGCTTTGCGTGCTTTGTGCAGTAACAAAAAATCCAGGGGAAAAAACCCAAACCAAAAAAAAAGATGGTGACCGAATGCACAATGCTGGAACTCGGTTTCTGCTCATGCTCAGAAAAAAAAAAATTCAAAAAAAAAAATCGGGGGGGAAAAAATGGCGGCACCCACTGATTTGGTTCAGTGATATCATCGTGACATCACCAGTGGGCCACTATCGGTTCGGATGGACCGGTCCAAACCAGGAGGAACCCACCCCTGGCTATATCTTTCTATGTCTATTTCATTATCACAGAATCTGTCACTCACCTTCACCATGCAGGTCTGTGAATTGGAAGGCTTGAACCAGGCGCAGTGTCTCATCCACAGAACGTCCCACAGGTAGGTCATTGACTGTGATCTGTCGCAGGATGCCTTTACTATCTATTATGAACAGACCTCTGAGGGAGAAAAAGTACAATACTAATTGCAAGCATTACCATTTTAAAGTTACAGGCCATTGGAATCTATTAGAATCTTATATCTATCAATCAACAGGAGATAGGGCCAGGATCAAGCATGAACTGTGGTATTTTGAATTTTTACATGTGCACCCTTCTCAATTTAAAGAGTTAAGCTAGAAGAAAAGCTAAGACAGAGACAGAGAGATCCAGTAAACTCTATCAACCACAGGCATTTTTTATCTTGTAAAGGCTCCAGGCCTGCATTTGCTAAGAACTGGATTACTATAGCTTTCCTATATTTATTTGACCAACATGATGTTGTTTGAGCAACATGGATTAGACATAGCTAATAAACAAAATATATGTTAGTTCTATGACACCCTGATCACTCTGCTTACATCACTAGGAACATATGCTACCTGGGACTATATCGGCTAAGCTATATAGATGTCCATCACCTACAAGAGGTTTTTCCAAACTCATTTAGAACTAATTTTCCATACCTGTATGCAATGCCATCCTCTTCCTTGAGCACACCGTAATCTTTACAAATACTATGGTTGATATCTGCCACAAGTGGGATGTTTGTCGAACCCAAGCCACCTTCCTTTCTTGCTGTATTTGTCCTACAGGGGAAAAATTAATATCCACAATACTACTGTTTTAATGATCTGAAACTCATTACAATGAAATCATTTAGATTTTAGAAATTATTAAATTAACTAGCAATTTTAAACACAGAAAATATTTTCCTAACTTTTTGGTCCTACACTAAACACAAAACTTTGTGAAAGTAACTGTCTGAAAAATTGGTGGACAATCTTTCTCACTAAAAAATTGGATTTTCCAGAGATACATTTCATTTATAGTTGAATTTGCTGTCCCAAACAAGTGCATAGTTCTCTGCATCCATATCAAGTGTCTGGCATTAATTTACAACCAGCTTATTTCAGCTAGTGAGCCAGCTGATAAACTCCTAACCAACAACCAAGTTTTGCTAGATAAAATTGGTGGAGACTTCCACACCCATCTGTCAGTTAACATCTGCCTTAGTGCTTCTCAGCACTATAACTGCAAGTAGTTCTTGTGACTGGCATATCAGTTGTACCTTCTGCCTGAATATGACTGGAATATTTCCAGTTCCTAGGGCAAGAATGAAGCCTGACAAAAGATCTCCATATATCAGCAAGATCCACTTCTTAGAAAGCATAATTATTCCTTTCTGTCAGTGTCCTATTATAATAGGCTTTTAATATGCACCTCTGGAACTAGTTTTCCAGCACAATGATTTCTATGAATAATTATATACTAGGAGTCTCACCAAGCCAAATGGGTAAACTGAGAGTCGACAGAAGCAGCAATAACCTCACAATTTATCTTGCGGAACTCCTCAACTCGATCGTTGAAAGCTATGATCTCGGTGGGACAGACAAAGGTAAAATCCAGTGGATAGAAGAACAGAACCACATATTTGCCTATATGGAAGAAATGGACATCAGTAAAACAATCATAATCAAGAGTCCCAGAACCTTTGCAGTCCCATAGTCTTTTGGACAGTATCCCTATTGAAGTTTATAAATGGAGCAAAATTTGGAGTCACTAGAAGAGAACACTCATGGTTGCATCTTACGCAGATCAAATCAGGACCTTTCTTCCAGTTACAAAACAAACATGCCATTTATCTATGCACATTTATTTGTATTTATACCGTCATTATTTTTATAAATAACTCAAGACGGTGAACACACACAATTGCAATAGCCATTCCTTCCTCCTATTTTTTTCACCCTGTGAGGCGAGTTGTACCAAGAGTAAGCAACTGGCCCAAAGTCACCCAACCAGCTTTTATTTAACGCAATGACCACCTACACTAAATATGTTCCTGTACTTAATAACACCATTAATTTGAATACAGAACTATGAACTGTCAGCTACCTCTTCTTTGGCTTTTGGGGGAAGGGTGGTGCCTTCGAGTCAGTTTTCAACTCCTAGAAAACTCCCTACAGTTTTCTTGGCAAGGTTTTTCAGAAGTGCTTTTCCACTGCCGCCTTCCTATGGCTGATAGAGTGGCAGACCCAAGGTCACTCGGCTGGCTTTGGGTCCAAGGCAACACTGGAACCCATGATTCCCTAATTTACAGCCTGATGCTTAACCACCACACCAAATTGGCTGGCCATTAGGCTCACACTGATAATATAGTATATCTTAAACTAAGTATGATGACATAGATCTTAAACTACAAATGTATCCTGGATTGGAGACTTTCATGATGTTTGTGCATATGAAGTTACCCCTGAAGCTTTAACTGGAGTGCAGTGGTGTGGGCAGTCTTTGGGGCCCCTAGAGCGGCCCATGATGCACCACTGTTCCAAGAGCTGCCCTGCCTGCCCGTTTGCTTCCAGGTACAATTCAAGGTATTAGTTATTACCTATAAAGCCCTGCATGGTATGGGCCCAGCTTACTTCCGTTTCAAAAGTTTTTTATTAGTTTCCAAATTAAGCAATACAAATCAATTATCCATACATATACCCATACATCATA
>JANHGD010007231.1:568328-581612 GCA_027560375.1 Imantodes cenchoa
GTTCTCCAAACTACTCAAAATTTCTGCTACCGGTTCTCCAGAACCTGTCGGAACCTGCTGGATTTCACCCCTGCTTCTACTGAATCATACTCTTTGTGGATAACTGATTTCCGTTTATCCGAACTCAAATTGTTTGTTGAGCAAAAAGAAGGCTTATCCAGCTCAATCTTTGCCCTCTTGTCCTCCACATGCTTACTTTTGATTTCGTTTTTCATGATCTTAAGGCAGTGCTTAATCTGGGCTGCTCTCAGTTTCAGTTCTTCATAAACTTTGTATTGTCTAATTACAGTACTACATTAGAGGGCAGGGTGGGTTCTTCTCACCCTCTTTAAAATAAAAACTTGAACTAAGGAGTTCTAGAATTGAGGATTAACACGGTAGCTGTAAATAATTGTGATTAAAAAGTCATGTGGGTAGTAGCAAACAGAGTCTTTCAGTTTGAAAACAGGTGTTCTGTTTACCACCGGTCTGTCAAAAACATGCTGCGGGCATGATGAAGCCCACAGGAGTTGTACTAGTGGAGATATAAATTCAAAGAGAAAAAAATGTATATACTACATAATGGTGGAGCAAATTTCAGACCCGTAGCATCTTTTCCCCTGGAGTCTCTCTTAAAATGACCATCTCCGGTGAAAGTGGGTGATATTCTTCTTATGTTGGCATTTCTTGAACATAATTCTTAAAAGTCCTTCCTTCTTCCTTACCTTATATCATTGTTAGAAGACATTCCTTCCATTATTGTGCTAATTTTTTAAAATGTAGCTGAAGGTGTGAATTTTTTTATGTATGTGTATTTCAGGTAAGCTGAAGGATCTTGGGAACCTGGTTCTCCGTCCTTTTGGCTTATCAACGGAAAACTTCCAAATGAAGCAAGATTCCTCAACTGGCTCCTACTCTATCAACTTTGTTCAAAATCCAAATAACAACAACCGATAACACTAGCCCAAATTGCATGTGGCAAATGTTGGGCTTTGAGGCTTAACAGTGATGTGGTTTTGGTGAATGCAAAAAGGATGAGTAAACATTTAATGCGTAACGCCATTCTTTAAACTGGGAGGATTTGAACTGAGACATATGCATTGTGTGTGTGTGTGTGTGTGTGTGTGTGTGTGTGAGAGAGAGAGAGAGACTCTTTCAAAAGAGGTGGGGAGAAGAGGATTGATATTTGATTTTCGCAGTGATGTTTTGTGCACTTTGGGCACTCTGCATCTTCCATCTGAGGAGGGATGGGGGTTAGCTTTGCAAGTTAGAAAAATGTCAGTGCGTCTAAACCTGTAGCCATAGTACAATCATTTCATCATTTGTGACGTTTGTAAGCCTCTTTGAAGGGCAAAGAAGTGTTTCTCTATTTAGAGAATCTTACTTTTTCCTTACAGATTAATAAATCATTCATGATATTAGTGCCTGTCTTTTAATTCAAAATAGCCTTTTCAGTGTTAAAAGTTGCATAATAGCATACGTTCTCTTGAATGAGGGAAAGTGGTTATTAACACCTACATACTACTAGAAATGTGTCTTTTCTTACATAGGCAGCTTGTTATAATTTCTATCGGTATCATAAAAAGTATATTATGGTATTTAAATATGCTTTTATTATATTTAGTTTCATCTTTAAGGAATGGTATGCAATTGTATAATTTGTACCAAATACCATTATTCACCAATAGTGTTCAAACATTATTACTACATAGCTTTCATTTCAATAAGGCTTCAAGATAGGCTGGTCAAAGAAAAAGAAAATAAAGTGCATAGAAATTCTACATGATTAAAACATCTTTTTGCAAATTTGAATGCATACTTCGCATTTATGTGGAATTGTGACATATTCAGAGTGAGAAAGTAGTGAATATGGCACATGAAACATTTATATACGTATCCTTTCTATTAGTACTTTGTAATATCTTTGGCAAGAATAACAGCTTCCAAATATTTCCTGTAGCTAACTGGATCTTTCTGTTCTTGCTTTTGGAATTTTTCTTATTCTTCTCTTTTAGTTGAAAAGATTATTGTGTCTTCTCCCACATGTTGTTTATTTGAGATCGCCCCACAGATTTTTAATAATGTTCAACGCAAGAATATGGAGGCCATTCTAAATGTTTATCTTTCTTTCTGATAAGTACTTCATGGTTCACAAATACAGTTGTTTATGCCAATTTCATGAGAGCGCTGGCAGAATAAAGCCTTTTCTTTAACCTCATCTCAAAAATAATTATCTAGAAATCCATGATGAACCTGAAACATTTTGGAAAAAGTGTTTTGGGTCGATGAAACAAAAATTGAACTGTTCAGCCACAATCACAAAGAAAAAAGAGGGGAAACATTTAGAGAAAAAGAAACGTTTTTGAATGGTATGCATAGAGTGTCTCTCTTATGCTGTGGAACTTTATGGCAGCTACTGACAAAGGAAGCATTTTGTGAGTGGAAGAATGAAGAGGTTAAACCAAATACTAAGATCCCTAGAAATTGTTGTCCATAGTTAGTGAAGTAATTGAATTTGAAAAGAAGCCAGGTAATTAAGCAGGACAAACACCTGTAAGTATCTTCAAACTTGAAAGTGGAACATCTAATAATAATAACAACAGAATTGGAATCTGTGAGATCTCGACTTGAAGTGCATACAAAGAGACTTACAAATAATTATTTTCAGGTTGAAGATGCAAAGGAAGAATGAGAAAAAAAAAGCCAAGATTTTGTAATAGAAAGACTATTAGCTGGCTACAGAAGTATATGGAAGGCGTTTTAAAATAAGCCTTTGGTGGTTGCTGCATTCTCTGTTAACTTATTCTGAATCTTGAAAAAAAAACCAATTCAAAATTAATGGAAAGGTAATACTGTATGTTTAACTTCATTATGTGGAGATTGTATTAGCTTCTGTTCATATAGGGCAGTGATGGCAAACCTTTTCAGCACCAAGTGCCCAAACCAGAATGCATGTATGTGCGCTGTAATGCTGGAAACCCGAAGACCAGCTGGCTGGTTCACATGCGCGAGGTTGCCAGCTGCTCTTGTGGTTTCCTGTGTATGCATGTGTGCCAGCCATTTGGTCTTCGCGTGCGCTGGAGCACTGGAAACCACAAGCAGCTGGCGACAGCGTGCGTGCCCACAGAGAGGGCTCTGTGTGCCACCTCTGGCACATGTGCCATAGGTTTGCCATCACTTGAATACGGGGTATTGGGATTCATTAAAATATACTTTCTGATTAGAGTTGCCTAAACCTATACATGCATTTTTGTTTAAGATGGCATTTATGGTAAGAGATTATATCGTTTTGGTTTAATTGACTTAATTTTTGGTTATATGGATGGAAGAAAATAGTTTAAGAGCGTGTTAGCAGAGTTTGGAAGAAACTGAATGAATTAGGATAGGTTAATGAATGAAACATGACTGACAAATTATAATTGGAAGCTGTTTTCTATAGTGACATTTCCCTATCACCCATATTTTTTGGCTCTGCTGGAATGTGCAGATATTTTCAGTTGATCTGCTTCATGTTGGAATGGGGACTGTAAAGGGGATTATTTGACTGCTCGGTGTGAAAATATACAGGAGCAGAGATGTTGGTATTGCTTGAGAGATGTGCGATATGGTAGCCATCACGTAATAACTTTTTAAGTTGTTTCTAAGGAGAGGCAAAGATAGGGCTGGACCTGGGATGTACCTGAGAAGCTCATTACCATTAGACTTGCAATTATTAGTGGGTGTTTGGTGAATTGGCAATTAGAAACGGAATTTCAGAATTGTCCAGCAGTCTAGTATTAGCAGTAAATAGAAGAGACCAAGAACATCAATGGCACATTAGTATGTGCTGCTATTTGTCAGTTAGAAGGTGGTGGAGTTGGGAGTGGAAATTTCTATTATTTCTCCCTGGGTGGGCCTGAAAGTCACAACACAGAATACTGCCTTTGCAGTCTGGGACTCAGTACAAAGAGAGGTATATTGTCTGGCCAAGGTAATGAGCATTTTTGGATGAACCCTTAGAAGACTGAGTCTCTTGGTATTTAAGGTGATGCCTGATTTTCACGTACATCATATTTTTAAGCTAAGTGTGCTGCCTTTGTATGCAGAAATCCACTGGTTTGAATGGATAGGTGATCCACCTGATTGAGGTTGCAGGAGCCAGGATTCTCTCAAAGTAGTAGTGAGATGGTAATCTGGAATTTAGAGATTCTCAAGAGATGCCAGATGGTGAAAAAAAGTAGTGAATTGGGCAGAGTCATTCTAAGTGATGTTACCAGATTTCTGATCTCATGTGATTGGTGGATTGTTTGAGTGGGATGATTGAAATTAGTTGGTGGCCTTGGACTGAGGGAATAGAAGTGGAGAGAGTAATGTGATCCTACTAGTGACAGATTGGGGAAGATATGATGCGGGATGCTAGGTTTGCCGTTCTAGGAGAGAGATTGCTGGTAATCTCTTCTGGTGGTCCCAAACCTAGCTTTTGGCAGCTGGATTGTTAGTGCTCTTGGCCTTAAGTTGATAGTAACCTTAATAAGGCATTTTTAATAAGCCTGTGCTTATTTATAGCTTGATTGAGGATGAACAGGTAGATCTCATGTGCTTTACTGGGACCTCTCTGGGCAAGGACACCAATATTGTTCTTTTGGAGATTCGTTCTATTCTTTCATGTTGTTCGTCAACCAGTATCAGGAAGGGAGTAGTGGCACTGATCTGTAACTGAGCAAACGTAAGTACCAATTTATTACACTGAGCTATAAGAACAAGTTAAGTTATCCTCCTGGCTGATCAGCATGAACTTTCAATGATTTCTGGACCTGATCTTGTTGTTGGCATTGGGAGTTATTTTGCCTATTGATACTGGGCAATTTCAGATACCATGTCTTGTTGGGTGGGCAGATTTGGGAGTACATGACCTCTAGGCAACTATCACCTTGTCTCTTGTGATCTCAGGCCCGACACATTAAGGCAAAACTTCAGAACAGTTGTTTATTGTTCTGTATATGGAGAGTATAACGTTTAGTTCTTTGCCCTGATCAGATCACTTCTTGGCCAAGATAACCTTGCTGTACATGACCTCTGTTGATCCAGATGGATTCTGAGGGAGGGGGAACTTGAATAATTTCCCCTGAGACAAATTAAATTACAATTATAAGCAAACTAGAGTGGAGGATAATGAGAAAAGTAATGCCATCTATTTAAAAGTGAGGAGGCACGTTGTATTTTCCTGATGCAGAAAATTTCACTAGGTTTAGTGGCAGTGGAGGGAATACTCCCTTCTCCTTACCTGTTCTACAAAATTATAAACTCTAGAAGTGGTTCTAATCTACATTGTTTAGAAAGCCATTGTCTTCTGTTGGAAATTACTGTTAGCTATCTCTGCTTAATATTACAACTTTCATTAATCTTTTACTGTCAAAGAAGCAAACACAGGAAGAGACAGCCAGCAACATTGCTTGGGATAACTTTTTAAAAGTGCAAAGAGAACAAATCAACGTTTTACTTCAAAACATGGTATACAACAATTCTTGAATATTTAACTTCAGGCAAAACTGTAAAATTTTAATATTTTTTTCCTTATTCAAGTCTACCAAAGAAAAGGAGACATAGTGACATAATATACGGACGTAAAAGGTAACATGGAGCAAAGCTTAAATATTAAGCAACTAAAGAAAAAAGTGAAAAGCAATACATTACTTCTATCACTAAAAATTTCCCTGACAGCATAATCTCAAAACAAAACACAAGGTAGTTGCAATTCAATTCTTCATGAACAATATAAATAGTCATCTTATCTCCTTTTCAAACTTAGCTCCCTTCTCTTCTACACATAAAGTAAGCTGTGGCTTCTCCACATAATTGAATTACGGTGATAAAATAGGCAGGATTGGTGTATTTGAAGAAAAATAAAACCAAGAGTTCTGGCTAACAGTGGGATGTTGTTTATGCAGGCACTATTGGCTCCGCCCATAATCAATATATGCACCCTTGTTTGTATAGATTGATACCATTTTCCTGAGTAGAAACTATCACTTTGTGCCATGGTGACTCCCTCAAGCTTTATGCATTTTTCAAGTAAAAATACATCATTTTAAATTAAGATGCTTTTTAAAAAACGTTTTCCCTTCAGAATAGATGCATTATCTGCACTATTTCATTGAAGTTTCTTTTTAACCTCCTTCAAATTAATTTCAGATAACCTTTTTTGAAAGGAAAAAAGCCTAAACTATTTCTCTTTTGCTTTAATATCAGTGAAAAGAGTATTGCAGAACCTTTAAAAGTCACCAAATTTCTTACGAAAGTAGGCATAATTGAAATTACTATTAATCATTACTACGCAGGGCTTTTTTTAAAGTAGGTGCTCTGGAATCTTTATAAATACTTTTAAAAATGTTTTCACAGATAATTATTAAATCTTTTAATATAGACTTGTATTGTAATAAACATATTTCCCTTGTTTCAAATGCTATTTAAAATATAAATCTGTTACTAAATAAAAGAGGAAAAGTTATGATTGCAACTTGGAAAATATGAACTGGACACTTACTGTATTTGCTGGAATACATAATTTTAGAAAAAAATATCAATGTATTTTAATATCCTAAAGATTGAAATCTATATATTAGAAGGCATCCTTGTATTGACATGAAAACTGTTAATTATATCAATCTATATATTGTGCATTTTTGTGACATCACTTTGTCAGGCAAACTGCTGAATTTTGTTTCCGACGCAAGGGTTTACATACTTTCAAAATGAGAAGCAGTTTAAAAATACTGAACAAGTAATTCTTTTAGGCTTTCAGTGTAATCCAGTGAAAATTTGGCATAACTTATTCTCATTGAAATGTGAAACCACATTGCTGTTAAAAACTCAAGTCCCGTTGAAAAAAGATTAGAGGCTTCCTGGGATAGGAAACTTTCCTGTATAAACCAGCTAATCTTTAAAATGCCAAGTAAGTCTCAGTGGAACATATTAGTTATGAGTAACTGTGCAATACATCATTGTGCTATAAAAAGAAATGTCACGACTTTGGATACCAATTACTATTCCATCTTAACAGTACCTGTTTGTGGCATACTGCTGGGTGAACACAAGCAGATAGAAGATCAGTACCTTGTGATGCAGCCACTATTCTAGCCACCAAACTATTTCCAAAAGGGATAGTAGAGTTACGTATTTTCGCTCCTTGCTGCTTTCTTTATGGAAAACCTTAATCGCAGAACACATCTGTCAGCACTTAATAACACAGTTGAATTTGGACATGCTTCCAGTAAAGGATTACAGCTCAGCTAACACTTGCACTAAAGACTAATGTTTGTTAAGATGTAAAATGTAACACACCAAGAACAAAAGAACTTTACAGCCAACTGTCCAGGTGTCTCAGTCAGTTCCCGGCGCCCATTCAGTCAAGTTGCATTTGAAGAGTAATATTACACTTTATGATTCTTCATTCTGGTACTTCAAGTGGTTCCTTACATGTTGAATAGGCTCCTTGGCTCATGCCTTTGTTTATTGCAAAAATAGTTTATAAAATATCAACATTTTAGATTTGAAATTAAATGTACAACACATACAGATTTCCTGGAAATGGGGTAGAGTTATTTTTTTAAAAAGTATCTCCGCATACACCATGTTCTGGATTGCAGGGGAATCCAGGTGTATGCAATTGCAGGTGTATGCAATTTCTGGTTAGCTGACAGACTTCATGCCAGTGCAAGAGAGTTCCATAAACACAGCAGATGATTAATGTCTCTGAGCTGAAAAAGAAAAATATGAATTTATAGTGTAAGCTTATTTCCACATGTACATATTATTATAGCACAGTTTAAAACAAATGAATATGAACTTATTCCACTCAAACAATATTGTAGATATTTAAACTCAATATGAAAGCTAACACAATAGGTCATCAGCATTTTTTCTATTTTGTAACCTTTATAAAACAATTCCTTATGACTGGATTCCACAAGAAAATGGAGGTGAATGTACTTTGAAGATCATTTAGGGATTTCATAATATAGTTAACCTAACTTACTGCACATGTATAAAATATCCAATTGTCTCAGTTCTGAGGCATACCATCAATGATATGATAAAAGTTATATCATTGGGTTTGTTAAAAATAGTTAAAATTGTATTTAAATTAGAAGTCAAGAAAAGTATGTTTGATGACATACATATTGATTTTGAAGGCTTTATAACTTACAAAGCCTTAAATTTATATTAAATATATATTAAAATGGGCAATCAAAGAAAAATAAATATATCAGAGGAAAATAAGTAAGAGGCAACTGGACTATTTGGCATCAAGGACATTAAAAGAATATTAAAAAGACAATTGCAGAAAAGCTTAATATTCATTGTAGTTCACTATAGAATTAGTCTTCTAAATACGCATCAAAACTGCAATTTGTAGGAAAGCAATTTGAGCAATTAGGGCAAATATTTGTGAGCGGGGATTGTATTCTAATTGAAATTATTATCCCAAAAGCTAGATCCAGACATATCCCCTCCTCCACCAAAGCTAGATCCAGATGGTATTAATAAAAGGGTTCTTAATTCAAATGTGAAATGGTTGTTTTAAAAAATAAAAATAGGTGGTATTATCCTAGATTTATCTTTGTATTAAAACAAGTGGGGAAATGGTATAATGCTAGAAAATTACACATAAATTTGTTAATATCTAGACTGAGACAAGTCTTGCAGAAGAAAAATCAACATCTATAGAGAAGTTTTATTCCACTACCATCTTACAAATAAGGGGAGAGATGGAAAATGTATGCCACTTATTTCTGTGCGTGGGACAGCACACTTGAATTTGTGATCATATGTTAGGCACACACTCAAAATAGCCATATGGAGACTTGCTTATCTATCAAATGACAGCCATGGTGGATATGGCTAGTCACAAAATACTTTAACAAAGTCTCTAATCCATGTTTGAATCATAATTTATGGACTATAAGATTATAGTCATCACGACATAGCATCCGGTCCAAATTACAGAGATGTACTACTACCGGTATAATGCCAAGGAGGCAGATTGTATAATTTGTATAATGTATATAACATAATGCATGTGGCGTTCCCCCCATCTGGGTACTTCCAGAGATGACATGAAAAAGGAGCTCTTGGATTGACAAAAGCTTGAAGGACAGAACACAGTGAATAAATGTTCAGTTTGGAGCTTAATGTTTTTTAAGTGTTGAAATGATGAAAAGTCTCAAAAGAATTTATCTTAATTGGAGGAAAAATCCTTATAAAAAAGTGAAGTAATGCACATTTGGGTGGAATCCATGTGACCTAAGAATGTGTTGGGGATACTTTATTAAAAAAAGATACCCAATTTATGACTGCCATGAAGATGAAGAATTCTGCTGGAAATTATTGATATTGTAGAAAAGGTGAAAAGAGCAAGTATCAAAATGAAAACCATTGAAACATTTTCTATAATATATGAAACTTTTAGAAAAAAAGATACAGAAAATATATGAAAAAGAGGAGAAAATTATTCTGATATATAGATTATTCTGATCTTCTAATTCTTCTAAAATGTAGATTTGTCTGAAAAGGTGTTATTCATCAATTAAAAGCAAGTATGTCCACTTCAGCAGGATGAAATCTGCCAGACCCTTATCCATCCTATTGTTTGCTTTGAAATAATTTGTGCCAGAATTTCTTTGTAAGGTTAGATAGGATATTAAATACCTGCATTGATATCAGCAATCCTAAACTCATATGCAAAATCAGAAAACCCTAACATAGCCAATAGAAATCTCATGCTAATATTTTTCTGTATCTTGGACTCAAATAATAGACTCCCTAATATACTATGTTAGATACATAGCTACTGGCGTCTTAAGCTAAAATGACACCGGAAGCAAAGGAGGATAATTTGGAGGTGGTGGTGGTGGTGGGGAGTCAGTATAAAACAAAGCATGTCAAAAGTTTTAGCTTTTAAGAGAAACTGACATTAGCACTGCAGGTAGAATACTACACTGTACTATGTCCAAGGACAGAGGCATTATATTCTAGAAGCTCCTTATCACAGTACCACTTCACTCTGCTCAAAGTGGGAACAGCAGCAATTTTATTTGTTCCACTCTTAACTACTCCAGATCCTGCCCATGATGAATGTAGGCTAGCTAGGGAATAATTAACCACAAAGATACTTCTATTCTGAAAACCCAGAATGTCCAAATTTTAGACAGTACCGTTAGGAACTCTTATCCTCAAAAGGATTTTGAATAATGAAACTATTAGAAATGCGGAAAGTCATAACTGCAACTCAGAACATTAGAAAACCATGCAGTACCAGAAAAGAAAAACATTCAGACAGGCTAGATTTCAGTAAGTAGTAGCAAATGATGTTGAAGATGCCGCCAGTGCATCAGTTCTATTTAATGGAAGAAACAGCAAAGAATTATGATTTAAGATGTCCAATCCCTCTATAACTTCTTTTAACATCCAATTTTTCAGAGTCTCTGGTTCTAGTATTCTTACACTATCATCTGTCCTTAATTTGATTCACTAATATTCATCACGTAAAAATATTTCTTATATAAAAATTGTTTGGCTAGCAACGAGGAAGCCCACGTGACAGATGCACGAGAAAGAATAATACAGGATTACAGTTGATTTGACTTTATCTTTGGTTGCTCCAACCATTAAGAATGAAAAACATCTTTATGGCCCTGTGGTTTAACAGGATAAGAGGAGCCATGTTGAATCAGACCAAAGACCTAGTTAATCAAGTGTTTTCTACTCAAAATGCCCAGCCGTATAGCTATGCAAAATCTACAAGCCAGATATATCTGGCATGAGCACATTCCTGTTCCCCACTGCTTGTTTTCAGACATTTTTGATCTTGATGATTAAAGGGTAGCTTATCTTTTATACATGTGTCTAATGGAAACTTTAAATCCATTCCTGATAACAAAATTGTTTAACACCAGGCTTGAACTGAGCTTGTGTACGTGCGCACCTATAAATACTGAGTTCAAAATGCACACAATTATGTGTCATATTACCGTATATACTTCAGTAAGGCATGTGTTTTGTTCTTGCTGGATTGATGGCAATGCTTTTTGAACATTAAAGAACATAGAACATCCCTCCTACAGCGCATTGGCAAAGAGAATTATTGGCTTGCCTAACTCACTGATATATTTGTGCTTTCGCATTACAAATTCAAATATTGCACTTTAGTGTACTCAATTTTAGTTCAATCTAGTGTTGATTTACTTTTAGTAGCTGGACTACTATGAAGACATGGGTGGAACATTTATATATGAACTCATTCCAAGTTGCTGGAGTAATTCCATTGCTTTTCATATTTTATTATGCTACCTTGCTTGCACAGAAGTGCCTTTTCATTCACTTTCAGTTCATCTAGATACAGGCTCTGGACTATTTATCACTTCTTTTTCCAGCAGGAACTAGATTTCTCATTTCATTAAATTAGTGTATTATTTTAACTACTTGACCTTTCCCAAGTACACTTTTGACCCATCACCAGGCTCCCAGGGGAACTCATTTACTGAGAAGATTAATATTGAATAAGAGCTTGTTAAAATAAACATGCTAACACAATCCTGATTAAATCATTTCTATGGATAAATTATCAAGGTCATAATCCAGAGTCATGTTCATACATTCTATGTACTGTTACCTTTACTCCAAAGATTGCTCATTAGGTAGTAGATTAAGTAAACAACATCTGAGAGGAATTGCACTGAATTTGAAAAATGCCAAGCTGTGTGGGATGTTAAGATTTCTTGGAGCTAGGATATATTCTATGCTTTTCCTGATTTTTAGCTTGGTGGTCTATTGACACAATTAAGCAGCGAAGGAGGACGAGACTTGACCTAGAGAAAACTGGACTAAAATCTCCACTTGAATATATATAATACATCAGGATGTAAAAGGCGTATGTGAAAAAATACACACGAATGTATGTATGTATATATGTCTACACGCGTAGAAAATATAAAAATATGAGTTATATAAATATATAACTTAGAGTTGTACACTATTTTATAGTTTTATTTACAATGGAACTCAGTGGGTGACCCACTGAGTCTCACCTACTCATAGGATTATTGTGGGGATGAAATCAGGAGGGAAATTATTGTACCTGGAAAATGGGCTTCCACAAAAAAGGACATAATCAACTTTAAAAATGAGATGAAATGAGCCAATAGTCTAAGAGCTAGATTCTTTGTTGGTTTTAATTTGGTGAGCTATTGTAGCTTTCATTATAATTACTACAGCTATGCAGACTGAAAATAGATCAATTACAAGTTGCAGGAAAAGTTTCTCTTTAATCTGCCAACAGCCCTAAAGAAGTTGTAATTCAGCAAACCAATGCAGCAAATGTAAGCAACTAATTTCCACTAAAATGTGAGCATACAACTCATGTAGGGTCGTGTTCTCACAGTAAGATGAAATCAAATTTAACGTATGTATGAATTAGTTTCACCTCAATCACAGATGCAAGACCATCGTCACTATTTCTTCCATTTAAAAAATTGCTGAAATAGCACAAGAAATTGCCCTAAAACTATTTGTCAAATAAACTATGCAAACTACAAGAAACTACAGTAGTCCCTAATACCAAGCTTAATCAAAAGATGTAGTCAATCTGTACCTTATCTGAATTGGTATACAAATAACCTGCCCATAAAAATTGTGTATGTGTGTTAGTGTCTCTGAAAAGCACATTGGGATAGGGGAGATTAACCCCAAATTTGAGAGCCACAAAACTGTAGCTGATAGAAATCCAAATTATGCTCCCTAACTCCTGCATGAGAGGCACTTTCTCCTCAAAATAATGGAATTCCAAACAAGTGTTTATTTCATTTGGTGCTTCAACAGTTGCTTCTCCCTCCAAAAAAGCCAGAATAAATCACATCCATCAGCTTAATGCCTTGCAATGAACAGTAATACTGTTACATACATACTTCATGACTTTAAAAAGTTAACCACATAAATCAAGACTTTCATAGGACATAAAATGACACGAAGCAATGGCCAAAGACATCATAATGTCATTAAAAATTCAAACATTTAGAACAAACTTTTTAAAAGGCACCAGTCTATGAAGTAGCAAGATACATGAGAAAAGAATATTGAAAATAAGAATCAATTCCTGCTTGATAATGGTAAAGTTGTGTATTTCCTTCCGGACGGTAAGAATTCTCTGACACAAGAGAATTTCATTTCCATAGTATAGATCAGTGATGGCGAACCTGTGGCACGGGTGCCACAGGTGGCACACGGAGCCATATCTGCTGGCACACGAGCCGTTGCCCTAGCTCAGCTCCA
>JANHGD010007231.1:654818-665776 GCA_027560375.1 Imantodes cenchoa
ACAGGGGTGGGCTTCAAAAATTTTAGCAAGGGGTTCTCTGCCTGGTTGCTGGGTGGGCGTGGCCTAGTCGGCTTCCTGCACCATGGCGGCGGGGTGGGGGGGCTTTTTGCCCTCCCTGGGCTCTGGAGGCTTTCCTTGAGCCTCCAAGAGGGTGAAAATGGCCTCTCCAGGCTCCGGAGACCCTCCGGAGACTGGAAATGGGCCCATTTCTGGCCTTCCAGAACTTCCGTTAGGCTCGTTTTTCGCTCTCTCTTCACCTCCGTGCGTGCCCTACACTTACTTGCATCCAAAACGGGCCGCGTGGGGACACCTGGGAGGGGCGGGGTGGGTGGGGCAAGCCAGGAGAGGGATTTGGGAGTTCTCCGAACTGCACATAATTTTAGCTAGAGGTTCTCATGAACCCCTGAGAACCCCCAGCAGCCCACCCCTGAAATCAGAGTATAATCACTTCCTAGAATAGCTCAAGCTGAGAAAATTAGGAATGATAAAACAGTCTGTATGTCTTCAGGGAAAGGGAGCCGTGGAGATCAAGCACAGTTTCTGATTTGTTTCTTTGCTACAAATTGCTTGCTGGAAAAATATGTTATACATTATTTTTATGTACAGGATTCTACCATTTAAAAATATGTATAATTAAGACCACACAGGAGAGTGGGAAACTGAAAGAGACTGATTAAATGAGCCCTGAAAATGAGGGAACCGGCAGAGAAGAAAACCGGAACCCACCGCTGCTGAAATCTCTTTGAAGAAGCATATGAAGAAGAATATGGATGCCTTTGAAATTGGGTAGAATATCACAAATAGTATTTGGTAGAATATTGCAGCTTCACAAAAAGTGTAGCTGATGAGTGTGGCCAAGAACAAACAACTGGTCATTAGACTAGCACTTTGAACCTCTCCAGAGAAAGGAGAGGATGGAAGATCATCAAAAACTGCTCCAGACAAGTTTCTCCTCATGAGGAGACTGCGAGGCAGTGGTCTCTTGCAGATTTTGAGCACTGGGAATAGTCATCCAGGGTTGAAATCCAGCAGGTTCTGACAGGTTCTGGTGAATCGGTAGCGGAAATTTTAAGTAGTTCGGAGATTTTGAGCACTGGGAATAGTTAGGGAATAGTCATCCAGGGGTGAAATCCAGCAGGTTCTGAGAGGTTCTGGTGAATCGGTAGTGGAAATTTTGAGTAGTTCGGAGAACTGGCAAATACCACCTCTGGCTGGCCCCAGAGTGGGGTAGGAATGAAGATTTTGCAATATCCTTCCCCTGCTATGCCCACCAAGCCACGCCCACAGAACCGGTAGTAAAAAAAAAAAGGATTTCACCACTGTTGTCATCTTATTCCAATTCTGATCAACACCTTTGAAAGAGCAGAAAGTTTGCATGCTTCCTTTTCTAATAACGTTTGGGAATTACTTATTAACTCTTTTCAACAACTAGGAACCTTTGGATTGACAAGTCTGAAAAGACCAGATGAGTTTGCCTTCAATCCTTAATGAAGGAAACTTTTAACAACAAGCTTTAAGAACTTAAACATTTTTTTTGAAATAAACAGCAAAAAATTGATTGAAACTGATTTTAGAAAATTACAAATGGACTAAAGGTCCAGATAAATTTGAAATAAGATTTTAGTATAAATTATATGGATATTTGTTTTTGTTCTGATTTTTCTAAAAAAATCAAGATAATAAGGTTAAAAACATAAGAACAATAATAGGCCAACATAAAAATACAAGTTAATAAGGTAAAAAACGTAATAGGATCAAATATTGAACCATAGGAAGAACTAAAGCTTTCAATTAAAGAACATATAAACTTGACTAATGATGCAGAATATTGAAATATTGGAAATATTGAAGGATAGTTTTGAATAATGGAGTCAATAGTTACTACAATGACAATAGAAATATCTTCTTCTATGGAAGAATTTTTACTGGGAAGAATGTCGGTCATGGTAGGTCATGTAGGTAATGTGTGTCATGGTATTAATTTTAGACAGCACACTCACACACAATGTTGTTTTGGTTTCCTAAAATTCAAATGTAGAAAGCACTAGGAAAAAAATGCAAGCCACATTTGAACAGGTAAGCATACATTCCTACATAAATCTCAGAAATTACTATGGTAATCGGACTGGCATCAGTTTTGGGGGAAACTTCAACCCTCTCAATTTTTTTTTTGCAGGGGAAGGAGGGGAGAAATGGGATGGACTGTATTTTACTAGCCTCCAGTCCAGTTTAACCCCTCCCTCTTCCCTTGAGATGGGGAGGGAAGGAGAAAAAGATAGGATATGCCCAAGAGCAGTTAGAAAGTCTAAGAGATTGACCAGTTGAATGGTGAGTATATGGAGGGAAAAGCCTATCAAATTTAAAATGGAGTATAGTTTGATTAGTTATGAAAGGCAAACCTATCTGCTATTTTTTAACCTTCTCTTAAAATTTCTTTTAGCAGCTAAAGGGGAACAGATGGATCTTATTAGAAAGGAAGCTCCACTTCATTTGTATCACAAAAGCCACGTCAAACATCCCTCTGGCTATTTTTGTGTGTGGCAATTGTTCTCTTAGTTTTACAATTTAGTTTCTTAGAATGAATATTTTAGTTCCGATTCAATTTTATCCCTTCCCTAGAAACAGCAAAGATTTGGTGGTTTATTTTTTGGTATTATATCTTTTATTTTAAAAACAGCTTCTCGGTTGAAATCAAATGGATTGTTTATGAGAGCGCAGAATCGAAGACAAATCATCGGTGGAGTTCAATGAGAGAAAATTAAGCAAATTAAGGACTATAGTGGCTGCCTCACTTTTATTTTTTCAATTTAAAACTGAGCTCATCAGAATTTCACCTTTTGTCATTGATCATGTGTGACCTTGACACAATTCCAGTGATTCCTTGGTGCAATTTTTTTTTTTGCACAACAGACAACTGCAACTGCAACTTTAAAACTCAGCATCCCCCCACATCCTGTCGGTGCCATACAAACTTCAAGAAATCAACCGTTTTAAGGTGGCACGCTTACTTTAGCAGTAAATTGCCCATACTTTTAGCTTGCATAGCCTCTGGCTGAAAGCCCTACTTAAAAAACACTCTAACAAAGTAAAAAATAAAATACTACTTACCAGCACCACTTTCTTCAAGCAGCGCCTGACATCCAGTCTGAATCTTAAAACAAATGATTTCAGATGGACTTTGTTGTCCACTTTAGCTGGGAATTACTGCCACAAAGCACTTCCTTTAAATGAAGCGTGCCTTCTCAAATATAGTTTGCTGAAGTGGATGCCTTGCATTTGCATCCCAGGCTCTTCCTGCAGCTTGTTTTTTTGGCTCAGCTTTGCCAGAGGCATTTTTTGATTATTGTGTAATGTGTTTGAGCGTCTGCCTTGAGTCACGTGAGACAGGGAAGAAAACCCTCCACACATGCGGTTAAATACTTGGAGAAATCCCTTCTCCCCGTGTTCTAGGCAAACAGTTCCAAGGATCAGGAGTTACTTCTCTTCAACATGCTACCTAGTGATGCTAAACAATGTTTCTCGATCTTAGCAACTAAGCAACTAAGATATGTGGACTTCAACTCCCAGAATTCCTTGGACAGTCCACATGTCTTAAAGTCTCTAATGGTCGAAGGACCATTACACATTGCTGGTCAATACTAGCTCACAAGTATTTCTAACTCTGTTCCTAACAATTTTGCCAAATTTCAACAGGTGCAGACATCATGTATTTATTTTAAGATCAGTGATATACTGTAGTGAAAAAAATTGTACATACGCTCAGGGTGACAAATACTGTACATATACTACTAAGGAAATTTTTCCTGTGTGTTTTTGTGGCAAGCCTAATGCATAAATCTTGGAGAAAGTTTTCTTTAAACAAAACTTTCATTTATAAAATACACACATTTAGCAAAAGACCTTTAACCATCTTGAATGCTTTTTTTGTTTAAAGTCCAAATTTTGATGTGACCACAGGATGCTACAACCGTTGTGTGAAAAAATCGTGTCACTTTTTAAAGTACCATTGTAACTTCAACAGTCACTAAATGAAGGGTTGTGAATTGAAGACTTCCTATAAATCCCAGTTCTTGCTGTCTTTTTCAAGTGTGATATTAAATGTCACAATACAACTGACGAAAGCACATGTCGGTGATCTGTTTGGGTGTTCATCCTTGATGTAAATCAGTGATTGCTCACCATCAGGACGCTTTGACTGTGCCTTATTGGATTTCTTTGTAGTTGCCGTTTCCCAGCCTTAGCCCACTTTGTTCCAGCATTCGCAAACTGCAATATTACAGCTATATCCTTTGTTGGAACATGGTGTTGTGTTGGCTCTTGCTTCTTATGGAATCTGTGGGGGGTGGGGGTTTGTCCCAAGAGAGATCTTATAAACTGTTCTAACAGCAAAACAAAATGCTTAGCTTAGTCTATATTAGGTTTTTATGAGGCAAGCCAAGTTTTAACTGCTCTGTTTAGTATAAATAAAAGCTGTTAAAATGAAATGTTCACAGATGCAAAGCAGAACAGCATTTCGATTTAGTTTAGGCTAAAGCAAGGCTCATATTTAAAATTAGCACTACCTCTTTTATAATTAACATAATATGCCAGAACATAGTCCAATATTTATATGGTAAGTAAAGAAATTCCAGTGTGATTTGTATTCGGAAAATTACAGATGGTGATATGCTGTTTTGGATATCAGCCTCCTGCCACGCTCACTAAAGAGAAGGAAAAGTAGATGTAGACTGTGGGTGGGATCTCCTGCTGTTAGCAATTACAATGTTTTCAATATAAAATAAAGGAAAGGTATAAAAAAAGATTATGTGGAAACACATGGGATGAGAGCTGAACTAGGAAAAAAAAAAGAGAGGAAATGAAAAACCTTTCTTGGGTTGCATTGGATATGCAAAAATTGGACAAATCTAGAAAATAGTTTTTCTAGAATCCAACTCAGTTTAAAGTGAAAACCCACTTTACCGTAAACGTTACCGTGCAAAATTATTATTCTTCCAATTTTTTTCTCTTGTATAAAACCTGGTATAGTATTGCAAATCTTAGTGGTGTGCTGGCTTTCTTGCAACTAAAACACTTCAAGTATTTTGATGAGATTTTCAATGTGTCAGTTCAGAATAGATGATAAAAACAAAGTACTTGAAATGTGTGAAATGCAAACTTTTCCTTTTGCAGATAAAATCCTCAAACAAAATAGTATGGATCTTGCAGATTTTAGTAAGATCTTGCACAACACCGGAAAACAATACTTGGACCTAAACATATAGATTAATATAAAAGTATAAGGGAATTATTAACTTATTAAAACTGAGGCAATAAAAAGCTTATGTAAAAATATCTATACATTTTTGGAATAATACATTTTAAAATGGGATATCTTTTTGTCTATGCTACATTACAAATGTCAAAATATTCTGCATCTTCTTTATAAAGAATTCTATTGTATTCTAAAAAAAAGTGCATTTTTATCTGTATATAAAAGATATCCCATCATTGGCAGGAATGCCTTTCTATTATAACCAGAGGGATAACTTTGGCCAAAAGACAGCCACATAAAAAACAGCAATAATAAGCACCCTTAGGAATTTCCCACTATGCAGGGAAAAATTATTAATCTAATGTATACTGCCAAATTCATTCTGTTCATTTAGAATTACTTCAAAATTACTTTTTTCTTCTACAATTAAATACTAAAGCCAGGAAGTTTAGCAAATACACATCAACTAATATAAAAATCCATTTTACTTCTCAATTGAGCATTACATATTAATGTTGGACGATATTCTGCATTTCACGAACTTGCTATGTCGACGTGGCAAAACCTCCCTCCAATTTGAGCTCCTCAGTTTGACTAGGCATAGTCAATCTAGGCGTATGTTACAATTAATGAACTAGCCTCTGGTACCACATGATTCAATGTTGTTAAAATATCACAGTTAGAATTAGAACATATCCAAATTGATAAGAATTTGAATTCCTCATTCTTGAATTCCAAAAAAATTGTTACTAAGTTGAAAATTATTCAAAATCACAATGCTTTTAAAAGAATGTAGAAGAGATTCCTTCAATGTTATGCCATTCTGATGTTGTGACACTATAACCCCTAAAATCCCAGGCCAATATGATCAGGCGGACTGATATCAAAGAAAACGCTCCGGGGTCCAGTGTCTATAGCAGTGATGGCGAATTTTGTTTCATATGCCAAAAGGGTGTGTGTGCGTGTGCTAGCACGTGCGCACACCTGTCCCTCGCCCCCATGCATGCACACACCCCGTGCTGCCCCCGCGCATGCGCACTGGCCTCACTGAAACATGGGACGATGAAAAAACAGCCCGACGGGCAAAACAGAAATTTGGAAAAACGAACTTCCGGTTATCCCATTGTGCTGTTTTTTGCACTCCAGAGCCTTCAGGGAAGCTTCCTGAAGCCTGAGTGTGAAAAACATCCCAATAGCCAAACTGGAAGTTTGGAAAATAGATTATGGGTGTGGGCACATACTTACATGTGATAGCGCGTGTACTTTCGGCACCCAAGGAAAAAAAGGTTGCCATCACTGGTATATACTAGAGAAGGATTATTCCTGGTTGTTAATCCTACATCATTCCCCCACTATTTTCTACTTAAGTACTGCAGTCTGATAACTCAGATATATTAAACCATATTATTGTTAACAAAAGATTTTGTGGAATCTTCTCAGGAGGCAAAATATTTTAAAGTATTTATCAGTATTTGAAAATGCAAGACATTGACGTAAAATCTGTTTTTCTTGAAATTAACAAATCAATTTTCCGAACTTCCAGTTTGCCCGTTGGGCTGTTTTTCACACTCCGGGGCTTCAGGAAGTTTCCCTGAAGCCTCCAGAGTGCAAAAAACAGCACAACGGGCAAACCGGAAGTCAGTTTTTCCGAACTTCTGGTTTGTCTGTTGGGCGTTTTTTTGCACTCTGGGGCTTCAGAGAAGCTTCCCTGAAACCTCTGAAGGGTGAAATGGCCTTCCCCAAGGCCGAAAACCAGCTAGCTAGCAATGCCTCAAGTGCTCTCCGATATGGCTCCGCATGCCACCTGTGGCATGCGTGCCATAGGTTCGCCATCACGGGTCTATAGGAAAACAGAATCTTTAAATGTGACAGAATAATGTACCCTATTAGAAGTAAAATATTAGAATCACTTTTAATAGCTGGAATGCTAAAATAAATTCTGCTGAGAAACTGAAAACCGTTTCAGAATTGTGAAATTCTATTAAATTCAGATAGTTTTCCTCAAAGTCAGCTTTAATCTATTCAGGGAAGTAAACAATTATGTATTTTTGAAACAGACCCTACCAATTGTGTGCTGTTTGATGTTTGCAATATCTACTGACTCTTCTAATCAATAGTTTTTTTTTTAAATTCAAAATTTCATTCAGCATTGTAATTTCCAAGGACTTGAGCAAACCTACTCAACAAAAAACACTGGCTCACATTTTTTTTTCTACTCGGAGAGCTCTAGGCTGCCTGAGCCATGTGTAAATATGATGTGAAAGAACAGGACATCAACTGACAAGTTGCTTTGGGAAAGTGACCCGCATACAACATTGATCTGTTTAGATGCCTATATACAAGTCCTATGAGCCTGTAAGTCTTTTGCCCAAAACTATTGCCCCAGAAAAGAGGCCATAGGGTCATCTGGTCGCTGGCGCTTCATTTGGTAGGCTTCCATTTCCTCCTCTGTTGGTTCTCGGTTTTCATACATGCTATTATATGGTCTCTTTCTCTCATCTAATTGCATGATTTCTTTCACATGAAGGAGACGGGCTTCTTCTGCATTCAGTGCCTGAAAATACAAATTCATCTCACTATAAACACAGAAGCAAAACATTATATGTTTGTCTAAGCTAATCTAATTGATATTACGCTGCAAATTTATTCAAATTTCAGAGACTACTAATAATTAATGCTAAATATAAAAGCTTCAGCATCCACTGACTCTTTTAGTAATCAACAGGAACTTTCTCTCATATAGTTGTGAGAATAGTTTGCTATTCCATAGACTGATAATATAATTTCACAGTGGTATCAGAAAACAGAACAGGAATCTCTGATTCTCTTTTAAATCCAAGAAAACCAGAACTAGTTCATTATGCCCATGTGTTCTGATTGGAAAAGGCAATTTCTCTCCCTTAAATTCAATATAGGTTTGTGAAAATAAATATGGATTTATGAAGATCTGTTGCTGGAAAGATGGCTGATGGGAAAGAGGTTCTACCATGGGGATTGAGGGAAATAAGGCCCTATTATGTTGGAACTTGGTATGCCAGAGTCTGTACCCTTCAACAGAATTTGAGGATAATACAGTTGACAGTGGTTTTATGCATACCTTTTTCAATTTTTCTTGTTTCTTTCTGTCTTCTCCCTCACTATCAGAACTTGTACTCTTCTTATGCTTTTTCTTCTTCTTCTTTTTCTTCTTTTCTTCTTTTTGTTTTTGTTGGTGTATCTGTGGCAATGGGAAAGAGGATAACATAAATGCAGACAGACATGAATGTGGGTATTCTAAGCTATAGGCAATAGGTACTTAAGGGAGTGACACATGACGACCCGGAAATTTCCTCTTAGGGGCAGATGCATGTATCTATATCACTTACCTGGCAGAGTCCTGTTCTACCTGAAAGTTTTAAACAACTGCGACAGATGCATAATTGCCGTTGTACAATAGTTGCATTATAACTGCCTAGAAAGTGCTGTTAATAGTTGTCATATTTTCAGGACTTCATATAAGACAGAAACAAGTAAACAGAAGGCCATCCACACTTCGCAACCTACTTTTCTTTTGCCTTAGGATCATGCCACTGAATAATTTACATTTATATTAAAATTTTATTTATATTAAAATTTATATGCTGCCATTCCCAGGTGACTCTGGGCGGCTTACATATATAAAAATATGATAGAAAATATATAAAAATGACAATTAAGAAGCATAACCCAGCAAAAAATTAAAATTCCCATACACTCAACATCCATACGGGGCCAAACATTCAGATGTAAATATCATTGGCCCCAGGCCTGACGGCAAAGCCAAGTTTTAATGGCTTTCCTGAAAGCCAGCAGGGTTGGGGAGTTAAAACTGGGTTCGTGGTAGCCACCTCTTATCTTGGGTTGCTCCCCTTCTACTGGTTTCCTTTGGAGAGAAGACCAACCTGAAGTAGGAATTGAGGAATAGGAGGGAAGCGGGCCTGAGATTTCTTGGCCTGGTATGGACATCAGCCATGGTGGTAGTAATGGCTAACTGGAGAAAGGGAAGGGAAGGCACTGTGAAGGTTGAAGGATGATCACGGTGGAACTGATGGAAGGAAGAAGTGTTGAGGAAGAGAAGGGAGAGGAGGGGAAGGAGAAGAAAAGGAGAGGGAAGGGAGGAGAAGAGGGAGAGGGAAGGAGAGAAAACAGGAAAGGAGAGAGGAGAGGAGAGAAAAGGGGAGGGGAAGGAGAGAGGAGAGGAAGGGGAACAGAGGAGAGACGAAAAGAGGGGAGAGAGAAAGGGAGAGGAGAGAAGTTGGGAGGTGAGGGGAAGGAGAAGAGGGAAGAAAAGAGAGTGAAGTAAGGAAGGAGAGAGAGGAGAGAGAAAAGGACGGGAGGAGAGGGAAGGGGAGAGGAGATGGGCGGGGTGGGGAAGGAGAAGAGGGAAGAAAAGAGGAGAGGGAAGAAAGGGTGGAAGGAGAGAGGGACGAGGAGAGGGGTGGAGAGAGAAGAGGAGAGAGAAGGGGAGAGAGGGGAAGGGAGGAGAGGAGGGAGAGGGGAGGGAAGGGGAGAAGAGAAGATAACAGAAGAGAGGAGAAGGGGAGAGAGGAGGGGAAAGATGAGGAGAGGAGCGGAGAAGAGAGGATGTGTAAACTGCACCAGGCTTTCCTTCTTACTTCATAAATACTACCTGGGTACCTGTCTGGATTTTATTTCTTCCAACACTTGGAAAAACCAGAATGTTCTCAATCTTCCTTTCGCCAAAGGCAGAGTGTCTAAAATCGTTTAAAACGCCCTTCCAGGGAACCCTCTTAACCAATGAGCAGAATTTTGCTTATCTAGACTGGATAATAAAGCAGAGCTCTTCAATAATTTACTTGGGAGATTAATGCTCCCCTTGAAAGGGGCTTGTATTATTTAAATAAGTCGAACGTTAGGTTTTGCTTGCTTAACGGTTCTTCCTTTTTCCAAGCCGCCCTCAACTTCCATAAGGCAAGGTGGAGTATAAATATTTAAGTGATACATACTTCCAGATTTATTTCATTGCAGGGTGGGGGGAGAGAGAGAGAGAGAGCTTACTCACAACCTACAACAGAAAAACAGAAAAGTTCTCAAAACAATCTCCCCCGGACCCTGGAGACGGAGTAATAATATAAGATTGTGGGCCTTTTGCGAAGACTCGAGAGAGTACTTGTTCAAAGTACCTAATTATTAAAACTGCAGAAAGTGGGTTTTGAGCATGTCATATTTCAGTGAAACCACTGAAGCGAATCCAGTGTTTTTATTGCAAATGCAATTTTTCCCCCCCGCGGTGGAAACGATGGAGAATCCAGTTTCTGACACAACCACTGGATGCCACTGCACGCTTTCTAATCCCCAATATAAAATTCAGGATCGTATTTCCCCCATCCAAACGGAAGGGCCACGAGGAGTGACATTTGGAATATCTCACGTGGTGTTTTCTTGGGATTTTAAATAATGGTCTTTTACGGTCATGGATGACTGACCCGAAACATGCGCGATGAAAACAGCTGGGTTTCCACCATCAATAAAATCCGTTGTTTCAGCACTCGGAATATTGCTGGTTGTGACGTGTGTGGCTGTGTGACTTATGCACCAGCTCCAGGGAAATGGCCGTGAACTTGGAATCTGAGAAAAATAGGGAGGGAAAAAAGGAAGGAAGGAAGGAAGGAAGGAAGGAAGGAAGGAAGGAAAGAGAAAGAAAGAAAGAAAGAAAGAAAGAAAGAAA
>JANHGD010007242.1:53666-66367 GCA_027560375.1 Imantodes cenchoa
GCACAATGGTGCGCTTATGCACGCCACTTACAGACCTCTTAGGAATGGGGTGAGATCAACAGTTGACAGTCTAAGGTTAAAGTTTTTGGGGTTTGAGGATGAAACCACAGAGTCAGGTAGTGCATTCCAGGCATTGATGACTCTGTTGCTGAAGTTGTATTTTCTGCAATCGAGTTTGGAGCATTTCACCTTAAGTTTGTATCTATTGTGTGCTCATGTATTGTTGTGGTTGAAGCTGAAGTAGTCACTGACAGGTAGGACATTGTTGCAGATAATTTTATGTACTACACTTAGGTCACATCGAAGGTGGTGTAGTTCTAAATTGTCTAAGCCCAGAATTTCAAGTCTGGTGGTATAAGGTATTTTGTTGCAAGCAGAAGAGTGGAGGACTCTTCTTGTGAAATATTTCTGGACTGTCTCAATTGTATTAATGTCTGATATGAAGTGTGGGTTCCAAACAGGTGAGCTATATTCAAGAACTGGTCAGTAAGAAAGAACAATAAAATATACCTGTGCAAAAAAATGCATAATTTTGGATCTAGTTTCCTCTGCGTCTTTGTTGTTTTTGTTTGAAGAATATGTTTGCAGATTTTTAAAATCATTAAGTTGGACAAAAGTAGATGCCATTTGCAGGAATAATTGTAGGACCTTAGCCTGTCAAATTTCTATCAAATAATTTAGAGAGGGTTTTGTTTTTTTTAACAAAGGAGTCTTTATGGGTTTGAAAGAAGACAGTTTGCTAATCCTTTCTTGTCACAGATTTGGGAGAGGTTCACATATGCTAATCCCCAGTGATTGGCAATATCTGTGAAAAATACAAACATTACAGAGCAACTCTATGGCAAGTAAACTGTGAAATTTAAAAAAATTATACAGGTAGGTATATGGAGATAGACTCCTTTACATTCAGTACATTCTGGCTTAAAAAGGAAAAGCTTGTAGATATTGGATAGAATAAGATGACATTTGTAGTAAACAATTCAACATTGTCTGTCCAGCGTTGCTTCTCCTCATCCCAATGATAGAATTAAACTACCTTTTAAACCTTTTAAAAGGCTGATAAAATAGCTGGCCCAAAGTCACTTTCATGTCTAAGGTGGGTCTAGAACTCACAGTCCCCTGGTTTTTAGCCTGATGCTTCAACTGCTAGACCAAACTGGCTTTCCTTAAATAATGAAAAGACATAAAGAATAAAATATAAAGGCTTATCTTACCAGAGAGCATAGCAACCATATTTAATAAAATCCATAACTAATAAATGTGGAGATTAGGAGACTAACATGGCTTTGGAGTATATCCTTTGGTTGACAACTTAAAATACATGGCAGTTAGGATATTTTCTAAAATAAAAATAAATATCTCAGGGGATGACTTACAATAGAAGAAAGAATCTATGGCTCAGGGTTGAAAACTCTGGAGTTCCTGATATTCTCTGAACATTATTCCTTGCTAGCAGATGTGCCACTATCCAATGAACTTATTACCTATTCACTATTACCCAGTGCACTGATGAAGTTATCTAGTTGGGTAATGAAACATCTGCAAGCAAACAACCAAGTTCAGAGAGCACCAAGAACACCACTGTTGAGTTATAAATTACAAAAGGGCATCATTCAAGACCTGTGTAATATAACTTGCTGTGTTCCAAGCCAAAGGGCAAGGAAAGCAAAAACAATTATATCTAAATCCAAAAAGAGAGAGAAATGAATATAAGTCAAACCACAAGGAACAAACAATCATTAACCTTGGACCCAAGGCAAAGCTAGCACTTAACAAAAGGATGAGCAAAAGCATCTATCAAAAAGATATGACTTTAAGCTAGGCCAAGGAACCAAATCTAGTAGAAGGTCACAGAGCATATCAAGCTGACCACCCACAGAAACACCTAGAAGTAGTCTCATAAGAAGAGAGCAAAGCTGGGGCAAATGAACAAACCATCGTGCCTATCAGTACTATAACTCATATCTCTAAGAGTACGTAGGGGTTTCTAATAACTGGATGGGCTGTCTAGTGTGTTTTCTAAAACTCTAGTGTCCTGTATTGAAGGCAAGTCTGTTCAGAGACTATGGAATGTGTAGATATCTTAGCTCATGAATTGCTCACATAGAGGAGTTTAAAGACTACTCAATACTTTCATTTTCATAAATTCTTTTCTATTTTTTCTCTGCTCTGAATGAGTCAGTGCTCTTTTCATGGAACCTTCTGTTCGGCATTACTAAGAATAGGTTCAATATGGACATGAAAGAGCAATTTAAAAACAAATTAAGTCTTCATATAATAGAGTCAAGTCTTGTGGCTTCCCCCACTGTGATGGATGCCTATTTTTCTGTGAATTCTATTGCTGAGCTTGGTGATCAAGTACTGATCTCCTGATTTCCAACCAAAATGACAATCATACTTAATTGGACATAATAGTTTCATTTTTCCAAAGTGTGCATCTATGCCTATGTGTCTATCAGATGGTGTGTGTATCATGAGGAAAAGGGTGCAGTTGAGTGATAGAGTCTTTTTTTTTTAATGTAGAAAAACTAGTTTTAATTTCCAAGTTCCCCTTGCAGTGTTTCAAATATTCTGGTCCATAATTTGGAGTAGATGCGACAGGTCAATGTCTCTATTGAGTAGATCAGAGGTCTTCAAACTTGGCAACTTAAAGACATGTGGACTTCAACTCGCAGAATTCTCCAGCCAGCATAGCTGGCTGGAGAATTCTGGGCGTTGAAATCCACAAGTCTTAAAGTTGTCATGTTTGGGAACTCCTAGAGTAAATGAACTTGCATCTGATTCACTATGATGCAATTCCCATGTTCTTATTCTGTTTCAAGATCAGACTTTTTTTTCCTGACCAATCATGTTTATATATCAAATTATGGGGGGGGAAAGGCATTGCAGAAAAAAAAAGAACTGGAAGTACACAAATTAAAAAATAGGACAGGCACATTTTAATGATATGTGCAATGTATGCAATTTACAACATTATAGATTTGCTCTGAAAAACTTACTGCATATGTTGATGGTGGACTATGCAGCATGGTTTTATTGGCAGTAGTATTATTTAACCATTTCTAATTCATTTTGTAGCTTAGGCTGGGGTAAAATCAATAATATGATTTAAGAATGAATGTTGAAAGTGGGGGAGGGGAATCATTGCCATAGGAGTGCAAGTTTATATAGATTTTTCTATCTTTTTGCTATTCCTCTCCTTCTGGGCACCATATACTAAACAGAAAAGAAATGACTCCCTAAAATATGGCCCAGAGATCAAGAAGAGATTCATATCATTCAGATGCCATTCAAGACTATACTCTATGGCACTCAGATGAAGAATATGCTGTTTTAGATTATAAAATCTACCCCACATCTTTTGTTGAAAATTTATATGATACCTATATAAATCACAGAGCACTCAGTTCATTCTCTTTTCATTAAAAGAAAGGAGATCATCACTAAACATGCTTTAAATGAAATGTATGGAGATGAATGTATGGAAAGGAAGAGGGAACTCTTCCTTATGCACATATCAAACATTGAGAAGCTAAGCAATCTTTTAAAGAATGTAAATCTTGGAAAAATGAGTATTGCCCTTAACATATCGGTCCTTCTTGAGCTGGATTCAGAAAATCCAAAGTTTATTTATTTTTACTGATTTACATGTATGTGCATCTAATCTTAAACCTATATGAGCTTTGGGGAAGCTCATATGGGGTTAACATTATCAATAAGAATGAATGACAATAATTATTATTATTGTTAATTATATTTACTGCTATAATATTGTTCATAAATCAACATCTTAGTCCACACTCAACAATTAATTAGTATCTAGCAACTACCAATACAAACTGAATCTCATTTAGAGAAACATTTTCTAGCCAGTGGCATAAAGTAAAGAAACACTCCATTGCTAATAAACTCTATTATGTCAACAAAATAGGACATGGTCTGCTATGCTTGCCCATTTTCTATTAGTTTATTGATGCTTCTTGTTCGTCCTAATGCAAAGATAGTTCAACATCAAAAAGCTTTGTATTTCGAGCACAATCTTTATATGCTGTAAATAAATATTTTAGGCCTGAATGTACTAAAAGCTCTTGAAAAACTTTTTTCTATTCTTTAAAGATTAAAACATACATTCAGGATTTTCTGAATACAATAAAAGTACAAGGTGAATGAAGCAAAACAAAACAAAACGAAAACTTCAATTTTGTTCACCAGGCAATGAATCAATGGGTACATTTGTGTGTATACAACATTCATGACCCACTGAACAAAAAACATTTGTCATCAAACATCTTGACTGCTGAGTCTGAAGCATGGTAGTCGGAAAGTACATTCTGTGTTTTAAAGGGAGCAAGAAACAGAGAATGGTATTCCATTACCAGCAAACCGCAAGAGTGCTGAGAAGATTAATGCGATCCTTCTTCCCAGCTTGCTGGGTTTTTTCCTTTTTTTTATAAACACAATGTATTTCTTTACATTCTGATTCAACAGGGTTGCAACTAACCACACTGCATTGTCTAAAACTGATTGTTTCTAGGTGAAACACACAGAATGTCCATATTAAGGTAAGTTAGGAACAGGAACATTATTTGCCTCTACTGATCTTAGCCTTAATAACTGAAAATGTTATAAGCCACCAGGCAACTTTCCAAAGTACTTGTGTAGGACAGGTTCTCAACTCTTTCTGCCCAGTGCTCCAAGAGGTACCACAAAGCTCTGGGGATAGACAGATGCTTTAACCTGTGGTGTGTTTTATTTATTTATCCTATTTACATAACCTCCCATCTCACAAGACTATGACTTCGTTCAGCCACAAATTAAAAACCTCAAATCTGGTCTCAGAGGATTTTGTGAAGAAATTCCTCTACATTCCCATAGCACATTATACAAGACACAAAAAGTACAGGGTTGATTCTCCTTCTTGTTTATGACATTGGTCTGCAGAGTTACATGGTCTTTCAGTAGTGTGATTATTTGCCTTCTTTAAAGCAAGAGAGATCCTTAACATAAAAACTGAAGAAAAAAATTAGTTTATCTTATTTTCAGGGAAGGTTATGCAACACAGCCACATCTTATCAATGATGAAAAAATTATTTTCTGCTTCTTAACAAAGGTGGCTGCTTCTTGATTCAGTAACAGTGAAAGGTACAAAGAAAGTATTTATGTCAAACTGTGGAATTCCTTCCTGAAAAATTCACTTTTCATTTTTGGGCTTCTTTGTGAGAAAACACTTTTCTGCTCAGACAGATGTGACACCCAACATGGTACAAGCCTCAGAGAGTGTCACAGAACTAGAAGGAAAACATCAATGTCATATCTCCTTGCAGGCTTGGATATCTGTCTCCAGTTTTACAGGTGGATAGGATTGCAACCTTACTTCATTTTTATTTTACGGCTCTTTAAATATTCTTACTTATCTTAAGAACTGCTCTGATAGATATAGAACTTGGGCAAACATTTTCTAAGAAGACAAGTAAACGCAATGATACATACTTAGTATTTGAGCAGTAATACTATCAAAATAGCAATAGCACTTAGACTTATATACCACTTCATAGTGCTTTACAACACTCTCTAAGTGGTTTATACCATCAGCATATTGCCCTCAACAATCTGGGTCCTCATTTTACTGACCTTGAAAGGATGGAAGGCTGAGTCAACCTTGAGACCATCCAGATCGAACTCCTGATGTGGGCAGAGTTAGCCTGCAATACTGCATTCTAATCGCGCCCCTATGGTGTCCTCCATTTTCAAACTTGTATATCTATAATATTGTCTGGTATGTATTAAATCCACATGTCTTTTAGTCTCTAATTCATTGAAATAGAATATTTGTGTGTGTGTGTTTCCCTTTTCAGCCCAGGTGGTTAGATAGTAGACATCGTCCTCAATCTCGTGTCCTCAATCAGAGGCCTGGGAGTTTGCAGTTTTGGTGTATTGTCTTAGCTGTTCCTAGTAGTACTGGATTCTTTTGGACAGAGAGCTCCGACGTCAAATCTGTCAAAGCCATTTTCCTAGCTAAGGAATCATGGTCCTGAGTGCACCTACCCGCCACTATACATATAAAGTCATCTCACTCTTTGATACCGCTACATATCAGTAAGCATTACTGTTTGGCAGTAGAATTTGAGATTATCACATAGGTATCTATGTTTACCTGTATATATGTGTGTGTATAAGTTCTTAAATTTACAGTTTATTTTGCAGTTACATTTTTTTCTATAGTTGCTTCTGGGAGAAGAAAAGTATTTACATTTTCATTTGAATTAATTGTAAAGAAATAACAAATTGCTATAGGTCACCTGTGCTTATCAAAGAGGTGTTCTGTCATGAATTGCTTGCAGTAGCCACTGTAATTGTAAGCATAAAGAAGGCACAGTCATCCTGAAAGAACAGTCAAAGAGATAAATTTCAATGTTTGTCACACCCTCTATTTATAAGGAAGGGAATCTTCTATTATATGTCACTGCCATCAAGTGGATGAAAACTGTAACACTCATTCCACCTTGACACAATTATCCATGTCCTCCACAGCAATTTAGCCTGCTTAACTTAACCCAAATGCATATGACCCCCTCAAATAAAGGATATCTATGGAGGTCTATGGATCCACCAATCAATAAACAGCCCATCAGTTGCATACCTGATAAGAATTTTACAATGCCCTTATTTGACAGTTCAAGTTGGACAGCAAAAATAAAGGACTTATTGAAACCTCAGTGAATTACACATAAATAGCTGAAGGTTTATAGTCCTCACAAGTTTCACACAAGTTTTTTTTACCAACTTTCTCACCATGTGTTTTTGAATTATTGAAGATAATCATAAACTGAGTTTGTCCTATGTAAGATGACAATGTCCCCAAAGTTTCTTCATCTTTTACTTATTAAGGAATCTCACATAAAACACCAATCAAATTTTCTAAAAACAAAGCAGTTAAAACATTATTTTACTTCTCTACACTCACAGATGAAAGTCAATTTCTTACTCACTAGAAAACACAGATAATGGCAGTATTATACCTCCTGATCAATGGCCAAATTTCTTTTTAAATGCTGAATGCATGGAATGAGCAATCCGCTTGTATGCTATCTATACAAGCTGGCTGTGATAGCTATGAGGTGGGAAAGTGGAAAACCAATTTTCTTGGACTAAAGAATTATCCCTCAAAGCTGTTGTAAGAGTAATATGTCTTAAGCTGATCAGAGAAAGGACAGCATACAAATATAATAGATTACATT
Organism: Imantodes cenchoa; assembly: GCA_027560375.1. Lineage (NCBI taxonomy): Eukaryota > Metazoa > Chordata > Lepidosauria > Squamata > Dipsadidae > Imantodes > Imantodes cenchoa. Next base: position 60,905 of record JANHGD010007242.1, read on the forward strand.
ATGTCTTGTCACAGCACCTAATTTGAGCAGGTACATGGAAGAGATATTGAAACACAAATCCTAACTTTGAACCTTCATTTAAAAACATTGTGCTCTGGGTGACTGGTATGACAACAGCCATCTTCAACAATGGCCCAGTGCAATATGATTTCAGCATGTTATGGGAAACCTTCTAAGCTATCACAACTACTTTCCATTTCATAGTGAGCCTTTTCACAGATATTGGTTGGGCAAAACCAGATAGACAGAGCAATTTTCTAAAGGTTATTTTTCTAACCAAAGCCACCTCTTTATTTTATGCACAGAGTAAACATTCGGTTTTTCACATACATACATACATTTTGCTACAAAAGAAAGTTTAAATTTTTTAAATTGTTCTCGGAATTTTTCAGATACCCATCTCAAAAGACAGGTCTTAGTTAATTGTCTTTGGCTGAATTGATAAATATATGTAATGTATTTTGTATTTATTGATTAATTTTTTCACATTTTTGAACCGCCCTGCTTCCTCAGACATATAAAGGAGTAGAATATGTATTGGAGCTGTGCAGGTTTTTTGTATTTGGGTCCTAAAAAGTGATTGAGAAGATGGGGGAAGCACAAAGTTAACACCTATTTGCAACTCTTGAGCAACTGTGCATAATCCTAGGGTTGAAGGGCATGTACATAATCACTTTAAAGGATTGCTGACCCATGCTATGCTCTCACTCCTGTAATCTTTGAGATACCTTTCTGGAACTGGATTGATTTCTGGAACCAATGCCTGGAATGCACTACCTGACTCTGTGGTTTCTTCCCCAAACCCCCAGACTTTAACCTTAGACTGTCTACAGTTGACCTCACCACATTCCTAAGAGGTCTGTAAGGGGTGTGCATAAGCGCACCATTGTGCCTACCGTCCCTGTCCTACTGTCCTATTGTCTTTTTAATATCTGTACCTACTTTGCTAATGTTTATGCTTATACCAATACCTACCATCTTGTACATGTTTGACAAATAAAAATAAATAAATAAAATAAAATAAACATAATGAGGAGAATAAAGTTTTTGAAGGAAAGATGAGAAGTTTAGTCTTGAGCTTTAAGAAAGTGGTGGAATTCTCAAGGCGCCATAACATAATCAGGATAGAAGAATAAGTAGGTGTAAAGATTTATGAATTGGCAAACCATAAAGACAAGAAAACCAATAAGGACAAGACAACAAAGGAAATGCTCAAGGTTAACCTAAACCACTTTTCCAACAGTAGGAAGTCAAGGAGTTGAGAAGAAAACCAGGGTAAAGATACAGAAAGTTAAGGACTGGTGGAAGTCAAATAAAATACCTTGTTACCACTATTTACAATTATAATATAATAGACCTAATTCATGCTTGCAGATATTTCCCCCAGAGTGAGTTGAGAATGAGTATGTACAACAAATACACATAACATTATAGAAATAAGGCAGCTTTTGCTACCATGAAAAACAGCAGGAAAAAGAAAAGAGCAGTAACTGTTTATTAATTAGTCTGTTTTATTAGGAAATGGGGTATTCTCAGTGTCATTGCAAATAACTATCTCATTGTAAAAAAAAAATTCTTGAACATATTAATTAATTCTCTGTGTGAGAGAACATTCATTGTAAAAACAAAATAGCTAACAACCTCAAGGGTTGTGTAAATTCAACTAATGATCCAACAGTCTGGCAAAACTTCCAAGTCCAGCTTTTCACTCAGCTATATCTTTCTTATTAGTTTGTAGTGAACCTTGAGGAATAGGGGCAACAAATGACAATATGTGCATAGGGAGATCATATAAATGCTGTGAATTACATACTTCTATCAGCTATCAGGATACAGTGGAAATCACTGGCACCATCTTGGTTTGCTGTGAACACTGCTGGCTTAAAAGTAGAGTTCTAATAGAATAGAATAGAATAGAATAGAATAGAATAGAATAGAATAGAATAGAATAGAATAGAATTCTTTATTGGCCAAGTGTGATTGGACACACAAGGAATTTGTCTTTGGCGCATATGCGCATGAATAATGAGATTCCATTATTACAGCTATCTTCAGAAGCAGGGGATTAGATACAATTCCAATTGCAACAGAGTGCTACATACAGTTTGTAATCAAAATGTTTAATGAAAATATTCTTGCTGATATCTCGCACACTGCAGGATACCATGAGGTCAGTTTGTCCTGTGGGGAGGCTATAATACGTCTAGTGAGCAATAATAAGCACCAGTGCAATTAATCATTTACATGCTTATAAAATCTAATAGATTAGCTATTGACCAGAAAAAGATAATAGGATATCCTTCCACTTTTACTATCGGTATACTACATTTACTTTTGACAGAGAGTTAATGTTAATAGAAGCTTGCATAAACACACACACATATAAACAAACACACACAAGATAAATGATCATAATTTAAAAAGCTATCTGTTGCCCAGGTGATTAAAATTTTACCATCAAAATATTTAGTATGTGTTACCTAACTTATTTTTTTTAAAGGAAAATCTTCAAGCATGATATCCCAAGAAACTTCTTTGAGGCAAATTCTATGGATGTTACTGGTATTTTGAATCATTCCAAAACAACTTGATTTAGAAGGGTAAGCATTACTGAAATCATAAATCTCGAGATCATAGTGCATAGAAGGACTTTATATTGTGTTAGGCACCTTGTGATCTGGTTTTTCTGGTTCAGAAGATAAGCAGGATGGACTTAGATCACCAGGAATTCCTGGAGTTTGGAAGCTCAAAATTCCATCCAGCACAACATATGTTCCTGACATTTTAAGTGGCTATGATTCTTCAAGTTCTCAGGCTAAGCTTTTTCTAATCTTGTTTTCTATAATTTTTTACAACATAGTGACCATGTTTTTTATCATACAAAATATAGCCTTGGCAGAGACATACTGCATTCAGGCCAAAGTAATTACATAAATTAAATGTGTTTAAAAGCTGTTGTGTCTAACTGGAGTAGGATTATACCTTTATTTTTATGTGCGTGTGTGTGTGTGTGTGTGTGTGTGTGTGAGTGTGAGTGTGTGTGTGTGTGTGTGTGTGTGTGTGTGTGTGTGTGTGTGGTGGTGAGTGGGATTGGTGAGGTGGAGGGATTGAAGACAGAAAAATGTTGTTCCAAATGTTCAGTTGCCAAAAAAGATCGATTGGAGTCAGCAGTAGGTATAACAATCCAAGGAGCAAAAAAAAAAAGAAAGAAGGGGAGGTTGTTTTCATGAAGATAGTGAGAACACGATGTAGGTGGTTAGTGATGGAATACAGGTTACTGACAGAGGTGTTGGCAGTCTAAAGTTATGGGATGCTTTGAGGCTGGGTAGGGGTAAATATTCAATATACTGCAGAATGAGAGTGGGAAGGTAAAAAGAAAACATTAAAAGGAGTGGAAAGAGACTGACAGTGTGATAATGAGCTTCACAGCAACTTCTTGAGGATACTTGAGGGAAAGAAGAAGAAGAAGTTCAGGGAGGCGCAATATGCACAAACTTTGGGAAATAAACAAACAAACGCATTAGGAAAAAAGCAGGATACTGGAAAATAATCCGAGACCTTTTGAGAGATTTGGGGTAACAGATCTGATAATTATAAGAATAAGGGGGAAAAAATCAGATAAAAAGCAAGAGAATTCCATTGGTCTTCCATATGGCTTGGCCTTATGGAGAATTTTGACCTATTCATATATGTAACACCACAGTAAATCTGCATTTTAATGGGCATTTGGATCACTTCATACCTACAGAACATCTTTAATTTCAAAAGTGAGGTATGAAATACAGCAAGCAAAGGAAGGAAAATATATTGGAGCTCCACTGAGTTTTGATTGGCAAAAACTCCCCAAAGCTAAGACATTTTATTTAACAATAGTAGCAACAGATGGTTTCTTACTCTCTTCTTCCTCGCCCATTCACTAACCAAGCAATGAACTCCTTAGCTGCTTGACCTTCCAAGTAAGAGCTGATGTCACTGGTATAGGTGCCGTCAGCATGTCTCTCGTATTCAGCGTGACGCCGGGCAAGTCCATTGCTAAAAAAAAGAAGAAGAGTTATTTGTTTAGACTCTTACCTCAATCCCACATCTCTTGCCCAACATTTTTTCTCCATTGATCCCTATATGATCACTTTGAATGTGTCTTTGCAATATAGCATGAGGATGAAATAGGAGAGAGAAATAAGAAATGTTGGACCACTCATACCCTAATGGCTGGTATTTCTGAGCAGTCACTAAGATAGGAACAGGTTTAGGTTTACCATACCAAAGGGCAAGACCAAAAATGAAAGAAAAAAGAGAAATCAGGTGTTAAGATGGGTGTCTTTCTGGAGAAAAAAAATTGAACTGCAGATGTGTCAGAGAAGATGAGGGATGGCATCATATTTCATCATTTCATCTTTTATGCATTGCCCCCCAAGAATCTTTCCTTGCAACCCACATTAAAAAATATTCTATATGAAAAAGGGAATGGGTACCATTTACCGCAGTGAGAACAATTCTGCCCCCTGAAGCTCTCAACCAGTGGAGGGTTGCTGCCGATTCGGACCGGTTCTTCAGAAACGGTAGCGGAAATTTGCTGCCGCTCGCCAAACCGGCAGCGATGACCGGCAGTCCAAGCTCCCAAACCGGTCGTCGCGGCTTGCAAACAAACCCTCTGCTCATGTGCAAAGGCTTCTGCGCATGCGCAGAGGGTCATTTCCATGAAGTGATGTAGGCGCGTGCGCTTGCTTTGCTCGTGCATGCGCACAAAACGGGCACTTCTGTCGCGATGCAAACCGGTAGAGAAGGTAAGTGGAACCCACCTCTGCTCTCAACATCTTCTTAGATGCCTTCATTGACAAGGTTCCTGAAATGGGTTCCGCTCCTTCCAAAAGCTCACTTTATTAGTTTATTTTATTATTTTTTAAGGTTTTTCCGAACAGACTCATAACCGAGGGATTGTACACTTCGCAGTGAAATGATACATGACTCTCTGACAAATCACACTCCATTTGCTTTGTTAAGTTTGTTCGGCTACCCAAAAATATCTCGAGGTGCCTGGCAAAACTTTCTCCAGGCATGTAAAAAAGGAAGATGCGTTACAGAACAAGAGCTCAACTGAAGGTCTCTGGTAAAGAAAACCGAAGCACATTATTTGTAAGTCATAGCGGGCTCACTTGATATAGGTATTCTCTAATATCTAACTTGGCAAACTTATCATGGGAGCAGTGAATGAGTAACTTGTTAAGAAATCATGTGTGTCATCAGATATTGTTTATAACTCAAACACAGGTACCCATCTGGATCTGTTTGCAGACTCTGACTTAGGCTAATTTATGGCTTGGTATACAGTTTGTCCAGAATAAAACATGTTTTTTAATTGACAAATTGAACCACTATGATTTTGTTCCCCTAATGAAGAGTAATAAGGCTTCAGGCAGGGGCGGTTTGCCACTTACCTGGACTACCGGAGCGGGGGGGGGCCCC
>JANHGD010007242.1:128532-138909 GCA_027560375.1 Imantodes cenchoa
ATTTTTTTTGCTTCCGCACATGCGCAGAAGCAAAAATAAGCCCAAATCTCATTTGGGCAAGTGTCGCCTCGCGAGATTTCGGCTTCTGCGCATGCCCCCCCAAGATGGCGACCGCAATGGCCCGGTGGCAACGACACCGGAGCCATTGCAAAATTTTTGAGAGCTACCAGGGCGGCAGAGTGCCCCGCACTGGTAGTAACCCGCCCCTGGTGCTCATCCCAATAGCTAAAGGTCTGTAGAGCTATAAGTCTGTAGAGTAAAAAACAAGGAAGTCCAGTTGCCTCTTGAAAAAGCACCTTTGGGAACTTCACTCCCCTAATTCACAACAAGCTCAACTGGACAGGAAATGGAGAGCATCAGGCTGGAGGAATCTGGAGAATGGGAAGAGTCACACTAGTTGCAATATTATTTTTAATCACGCAAGGCGACTGCATTTTAGTTGTATCATGTCTGTGGGTGGCACTTTCATGTAAATCTCGAGCCGCAGACCTGCAATTAACTTGTGTGATTCCACTGGCGTAAGAGAGGGGCTAATAGCTGCGTTAGTATCTGCTTGAAGAGCTGATGGGGGAGGGGGGAAACTCTAAAGCAGCATTGAAGTGAACATGTAGAGAGGAAAATGTTCTTTGCTACGGAATTGTAACAATTTCCCCTTTCACAGGCATTTGTGTGTGTTTCTGTTCCTCCATGGTGTTCATCCCAAAATTTAATCCAAATGAAGCCTTGTTTTAATGTTCCACTGAGTAGTGTTCCTGAAAGAAACACTACTTGTGTTTTGTAGTGTTTTATGCAACAACCATAGGTATCAAATAAATTAAAAAGAAATAAGATTGGCAAAAGCTTCCCCCAAATTGTCACCGAAATGTTGGAAATGTAAAAAAGAACTGGGCACGTACTACCACATGTGGTGGACGTGCCAAGAGGTCAGACATTATTGGGGGGAAAAATCCAGAAATGGCTAACCAAAATTATGTCACAAAAGATATACCTTAAGCCAGAAATGTTTCTCTTAAGTATCATGGAGAGAGATATAAATAAAAACAATCAATACCTGGTTATACACTTATTGACAGTAGCAAGGATCACCTATGCTCAAATGTGAAGAAAATAAACAGTGCCTTCTAATTTAATGATTGTAAATAAGATACTAGAATGTGCCGAAATGAATAGATTAACCATGCAAATAAAGGACAAAGAGGAAACTGACTTTTTATAAAATCTGGGATAAGTTTTATGAATGGTTGAATCGTAAAAATCAAAAGAAGAAAACTGTGTGATATGTCTAGAAAGAAAAAGAAGCAAGGTAACTAAACGAAATAGAGATTTAAAAAATGTAGAACTAAGATACTTAAGACCAAACAATAGAGATATATAAAAGTGGAAAGATATGATTGACTGCTTAGTTAAGAATCAATAGCAATTTGTGTGGTGTGTTGACTATGGGGTTTGTTAAGTTTGTTTTGTCTTCTATATAGGTTTGTAATTGTTTTGACCTTTTTTTTTTGCTTTTTGATGTATTTATGTATATATATATATGTTTTACTTAGGTTTTTTTTTTCTATTTGTATTTGTATGTTATATCTGTAATCCTTTTTAATATACTTAATAAAAACTATTTTAAAAAATAAATAAATAAAAAGAAATCAGTGTCATAGCTCTGAACTAATCTAAAGTCAAGGTTTTGAAGAGAGGTTTGAAGGGGTCATTTGGGGCTGATTTTCTGATGGTGTTTACACATTGCATTGATCCATATGTGCATAATCATAGTTTATTGTTCTGTCCTGTTCATGATGACAACCTCATTATAATAAGCAAGGGAATGGTAAGAAAATACCTGTCTGCTCTAGATGAATTCAAATAACTAGGACTTTAGGGTTTACATCACAGAGTTCTGAAGGATCTGGGAGATGTGATCTTGGAAACACCGAACCACATCTTTCAAAGATCCTGAAGCACCAGGAAACTACGAGAGGACTGGGAAAGCCTGATGTGGTTCCCATCTTCAAAAAAGGAGGAAAACAGACCCAGGAAACTACAGTCCAATTAACCTGATATCAATACCTGGGAAGATCCTGGAAAAAGATAATCAAAAAGCAGTTCTGTGAACAACTGGAAACAAGAAAAGTTATAAGCCGAAGCCAATACAGGTTTGTCCAAAACAGATCATGCCAAACAAATCTGATTTCATTCTTTGACATAGTGACTAAATTAGATCAGCGAAATGCTGTGAACATAGTATACTTGGATGATAGTAAGGCTTTTGACAAAGTAGACCACAACCTACTTCTTGATAAGCTAAAAAATTGTGGGATAGACAGCAACACCACCAGATGGATTTGTGAATCGCTGACAAACTGTACCTGTACTCAATATCTAGTCCTTAATGGTACTAGATCTACATGAAGGGAAATAAGTAGAGGGATACCTCAAAGTTCCGTTTAGCCCTAGTATTCTTCAATATCTTCATAAACAATCTAGATGAGAGAATAAAAGGGGAACTCATCAAATTTTCAGGTGACACTAAGCTGGCAGGAATAACTAATACACCAGAAGATAGGCTCAAGATCCAGAAGGATTTCAACAGACTCAAACACTGGGTCTATCAAACAAAATGAAATTCAACAGATAAAAAAATAAGGTTCTACACTTAGGCAAGAAAAACCAAATGTACAGATTCAGATTAAGTAAATCTTGGCTCAATAGTAGCAACTGTGAGAGAGATCTTGGAGTCCTACTGGACAATCACTTAAATATGAGCCAGCAGTGTGTGGCAGCAGCCAAGAAAGCCAACACAATCCTAAACTGCATTAACAGAGGAATAGAATCAAAACCACATGAAGCATTAGTACTGCTTTATAAAGCTTTAGCAAGAGCACACTTAGACTACTGCATCCAGTTTTGGTCACCATATTATAAAAAAGAGGTTGAGACTCTGGAAAGAGTGCAGAAAAAAGCAAGAAAGTAGGTGAGAGGGCTGGAGGCTAAAACATATGAAAAACAGTTGTAGGATTTAGGTTTATCTAGTCTAGTGAAAAGAAGGTCTAGGGGTGACACGATAGAATTTTTCCAGTATTTGAGGGGCCACCACAAAGAAGATGGGGGTCGACTTATTTTCCAAAGCACCAGAAGGCAAGACAAGAAACAATGGATGAAACTACTCAAGGAGAGAAGCAACCTAGAACTACGGATAAATTTTCTAACAGTGAGAACAATTAACCATTGGAATAGCTTGCCTTCAGAAGTTGTGGATGCTGCATTACCTGAGGCTCTTAAGAAGAGACTAGACAGCCACTAGTCTGGAATGGTATAGGATCTTCTGCTTGATCAGGGGCTTGGGCTAGTAGACCTTCAAGTTTCATATTGAAAAAGGTGAAACTTTAACTGCATTTTAATGACTCACCTTGAAGGTGTATAAATAAAAATATTTTCATTGTCAAAGAAATAAAATCTTGTCTCTTTTAATCTGATTATTAAAAGCGACCATATAATTGAGTGTTGGTGTGGTTTATATTTATGTTTTAAAAAGTCTTGATCAAACTCCTTTTATTAAAATAAATTTGTATCTTGCTGCTTTAGTTGGATGTTTATTTATTTATTTATTATTAGTGAGACTTATATACCGCCTTAAGTGCAAGCACTCTCTAAGCGGTTTACACCATTAAGCAATGCATATATTTATATTGCCCCCAACAATCTGGGTTCTCATTTTACCACCAGTTAGGGAGAGAGCTCACATTTTGACTAGTGGTATCTCCCAACAGCCCTACCACAGCCATCCAAGTCTTTCCCTCTTTCTTTCTTTCCTGGTCAACACTATTAAGAAACTTCAAATTTCAGTCTCAGTTCCCAAGAAACTGACTTGACTGGCTGCGTCACATTGATTTTAAAAAAAAAATCAATCCAATTCAGAGATGTGGTAAATGGGATTAGGTTACAAACACCACCAAAACTATGAAGGATGGACTGTCTGTATATCAAGGTGTGTCTTCTGCTCTAGTTCTTTCACATTGCCATAGAATGAAACTGGGCTAATACATCGAGGTTTTTATTTCTGGCAACCAAACTCTGACACAAAAGCAAAAATATTGCTTATTTTTGTAAGAGTAAGAGAATCTGGAGGCTAATATGAGAAGGGTGGAGGTTCATAAGCTGATTGCAATTCGACAGTCACAGTTTGGACAGTAGGATTCCTGTGTTGTGTTCTGTGTACTGCTTTGTATTCTGTTCCTACCATTACCACAGGGAGTGACAGTTGATCTTAATCACTCAGTTGTACAAGAGCTATGAATTTGGCATTGCACCAAGGGAGGAAACAATTGGCAGAGTGACTTCAGGAACATGAGACTGGCGTTGGTCGCTACACAATTGCATTATTTGGAAGTTGCCTCACTCGTATTTCTTCCAGTATTAAAAATAGAAATGATGTGTGACAAACAAGAACCAAATGTCAAAAAATAATATTTTTTTAAAAGTCTCCCTCATACTAGCAAGTTGATGGCATATTAAAAACTATTAGTTTTGATATATATTTATTAAAGTACATTCTTGTGGTTTGATTGTATCCAGTCAGTCATATGTTCATCTTTCAATATTGAAACAGTAAGTCTATAGTAAGGCTCTAGTAATCCCTTTCTTTCATCCAAATGTCACCTTCCAGGTGATTCCTTAGGTAATTTTTAAAATCCTTTCCATTTGATAAAATTCAGTGATTAATTAAATTTTTTATGAACGAAGGAAAGAAGGAAAGGAAAGGAAAAATATGAGGATATTAACATGCAAGCAATGATGAGCACAGTTTCATTGTGATGGCTTGCAACAAGCTGATTGGTCTTGGGTACAGTGAAGTTACAGAGTGAGAGTGGGGAGAGTCTGTGTGTGGAGAATCACATGCAAATCTGATCACATGACTGTCAAATAGGACTATTCTTTATTAAGGGATCTTCCAAGACTAATCCTGGGAGCCCCATAAGACAATATAAAAAAGAATTGTAAGTACAGGAGAAGCAAAATTGTGCCTGGTTAAAAGAAAAAGATTTAAAAATCAGATTTTACCTGTACAGATGAAATCCGACCAACGAGCTCTTTCAAGTGAAAACAAAAGAGTTTCTCAATCAATTATTCCCAGTCCTGTGAAGAACACATTTTAAAACCTTTCAAAGCCTTTAAAAAGTACAATTATAGCTATTTAAACCAAGAAAAGGCACATAGGTCAGAACACCATGGAAAGGGAAATTAATTTAGCTTTTTTTTTAAATATCCTTGAGAAAAGCCATATGATGATTAGAGTATTTTTTTAAAAAAATATGGAGGCTACTATCTATTTCGGCACACTTGAAAAAGCACTTAAGGCAGCAATATTTTTTCCTATAATTAGGGAAAAAAATGTGTCAGTCCTGAAAGGCAGCATTTTTCTTATCACTGCAAACAATATCCTCTGACTCCAATATTTCTCCTCTTTCAAATGAGCTCTTCTTGACCTTTCCAAAATGTATGCATTTTTATAGTGAGACTAATTAGACTTTGGCCTGCTCAATGAGGGTAAAGAACTTTTGCCAATAAATGCTGAGAGGAGAAAGAAAAGGAAAGATTGTATGAGATTGGGTTCTCTACATTTTCCAGTTCACTTTGGTGCCATATTGGCATGTTATTTCTCAACTATACCGATTTGCAGATGAATAATGATGTCAATGTAATAATAGAGAAGTCTTTGCCTGTGTATGGATGAACACTATTTTTCTTCCCTCGTCTTTCAGAGATGCATTTACTGTATCCAGTAAAACTGGATTATTTTATTGGAATTCCATACTCGGTGGTGAAAATCAGAATTCCCACAGCAGTTCAGAGAACGACAAAAGAAACAAATTCAGGTAAGAAGAAAAACGAGTATTTCAAAACAGCAAACATAAGAACAGCATAAGACAAATGTTCAAAAATGAGGATGCTAAAATGGCTGCCTCTTTAATGGCTCTGCGCCTTGCCAGTCTTGTGGCTAATAGGAAGAACATCTGGAGAAAAGCAAAGGAAGGAGGTGAGTCTAAAGGCAGTTTGGAATTAAGATCTTTGGATCACAAATCATAAAAGATTTGAAATAAAGGGAGCAATGTGACTTACAGCTAAACCTAGAAAAAAAAGAGGAAAAATTAAAGAAGGATTAACAAAACAAGGATTACACAATCCCAACTAATCAAATCAAGTCTATTAGCTTGGTTTTCTTCATGAAATGCATTCATATTAACGTATGTTTGAAACAACGTAGGAATTTCATATATATATTATTTGACTAATTCAATGGGTTGTTGTTTTTAAAAAATGCAAAACTGATTTTAAGAGTATTTTATTTATACTAGCCAGTTGGCCTTTTCTGTAACTAATTAGGCATTCAGTGTCTGCCACCTAGTGGAATACATAGCAATTGCTTGCAGAGACGTGATAACTACCGGTAATCTACTTTAGAATCATAGACTCATAGGATCATGGAGTTAGTAAAAAAAGGCCCCTGAATCTAAACCCAACTCATTGAAGGATTCTAAAATAAGTAATCTCTTTCCGATGGCTATCCTAATCCTTGCTTGAATCTGTTTCTTGGTTTCACTGCACCATTGTGAATAAATGTGAATTGATGAATTATGTGATGATTAGGAGAAGCTATGAAATAAAAAGTCAAGCAATTTATGTATTTTCACCTAAAAGAAGATAGAGCCATTGGCAAATTACTAGAGTTAAAAGAGTGACTTAGTAATCTATGGTCAGTGTTTGCCTTTGCTATTTTTAAAAAAATGTTCAAGATTGCTTAGACTCATAAACATTTTGCTTTCTAAGGGCAAAGTCTGATCTGCCCTAAAGCTTAATACTTTTCTGGGCCTCTTTAAAAGTTGGAAACTTCAGGAATGGGATGGTAAATCTGTGTTCTCTTCTGAGCTACCAGGATTAGGTAAGATAACGTTACTTAACACTTTATTACAATCTTAAACCAGTTAATAAAACATACTTAGTTAAATCAGTCAGAGAGTTCATGCTCATTAAATGTGGTTTGCTTAAGGATTACTGCATAAATTGCCTACAGTTAAACTTATTAAGAGATAAATATGGTACTTTAAAAAGGGTGACTTATCTAAATTGATAGTGTATTCTGCAGACAACTGGGGAAGCAACATATGCAAGAACTGTGATCTATTAAGAATCAGGTAACTCATCCGACTCACAAAAGCTTTCCCGGGAGAGGTGATATTCATTTTCTCCATGAGTCATGATAGAATTGGCAATATAAAAATATAATAATGAAATTTAATTTAAAAAGAACTATTAAAAACTGAATAAGTCAGGTGATATAAGTATCAGGGATGGGTGTCAAAAATAGTCAGGAATCCCTAAAAGAAATATGTCTACTGAGACACTTAAATATTTCTGTTTTTCTCTACCTCCTCATGTGGCACCTTTTAACCTTTCTTTTCTCCCTCAAAGCATTCCTACTTGTATTATTTCACAGAATCTCTGTGGGAGAAAGAAATTCTCCCTATAGGATTTTATGGGTTGCTGGACCTGGATTTTGATCTAGTAATTCAGTCCTGTTGGTCCAACTGTGAGTAACATTCATCAATTCTCTTCCTAAAATATACGTGACATTGATGGGGTTGGAGTCTCTCAATATCAATCATTTTTGCAACCAACAGCCTTTTGCAGTGCTACCCCAACTTCCATTCTTGAATAAAAAGCTTATCTACCAGGTGACACGATTATTTATTAATTGATTCATTCTTTCAGAGCATATAGCCACCTATGTGCTCACATCAACTCTAGGCGGCTTACAAACAGTAAAAAAAACACACACACAAAATAGAAAAAATAAAAATATTAAAAAAACAATTATTAGGACTTTATTGTCTTCTGCTTTGTTATGGCTGCAGTCTTCATTCCTATGAATATTATTTTATGGCTCTTCCTCAACATCCTAAAGGCATCCTTCTCAAGCTGGAGGAGTTGAAATAAACTTCTTCAAACAGACCACAAATGTAAGGTAGAGGACTAGACAGCAGCAGGGGCGGGTTGCTACCGGAATGGGCCACTCTGCCATCCTGATAGTGCCCCAAATATTGTGCAACGGCTGTAGCAATGGGGCCATTGTGCGCTGCCATGTTTTTTTTGTAATTTTTGCTTCCTGCGCATGTGCAGGAAGCAAAATCTCATGAGGGCACGCTTCTTCATGTGAGATTTTGGTGATTTTTTCCTTTTGCGCATGCGCAGAAGCAAAAACATCGCCGAAATCTTGCGCGCACAAGCGTCCCCTCGTGAGAGGACACTCGTGCATGCGAGATTTCGGTGATTTTTTTGCTTCCACGCATGTGCAGAAGGGGAAAAATTGCCAAAATCTCACGTGAGCGAGTGTGCCCTCACGAGATTTTGCTTCTGTGCATGCGCAGGAAGCAAAATCGCACATGCGGGGGCATGTGCAGGGGCGTGTGCACGCATGCATGCATCATTAGGATGCATGTGCATTGCAACGGAGTGCTGGTGCAAGCAACCCGCCCCTGGACAGCAGGAGATATTACAGAAAGAAGATGATTCCTCTGGTATCCTCTGACTTGCAGTTCCAGGCTCTCAAATGAAGAATCTGTTTCTGAACTGTGAATCTCCCTTGGTGATATGATGAAAACTCTTAAATAAGCCCAGACATAAAAAGACACTGTGAGCTGCTTGCGCTTGGTAGTGCTGATTGCAGCTCCCTGCAACTCTTTCCATTTGAAAGGAAGATTCATGAATGGTACTGAAAGTCAACTCAAATCACAGGCAAATTAAATTATCACCGCTGTTGTCAAATATCATAAAGTCAACTGAAGAATACATGATTAGGGAATGATGGTGCAAAATGGCACATTTACTTAAAAAGATGTGAAAGCATATGGCAACATATAGGCATAGCATCTTCCATAATTAGATTCTTCACAGCTGCATTAGAATAATAGCCTTCAGCTTATTCTTATTAGTTAGTTCATTTAAATGTCTAACAAAGTCCCACATCAAAGGGTCAAGTAGTGTTAGTTCAAAAGTATGGGTATATATCTACATCTACATATGATCAAAAAATATAAATTCCTATAGAGAAACTGGTGGAGAAAACAATAATGACTAGGTGAAGGATGAAACATTTTAATAAATGAGAATAGAGGAGAAGCTTTGGTTTATTTCTTTCTTTCTAATAGTTATTAATCGCCCTATAGCAAAGAGCTATCACTATGACATTCAATAAAACAGATAAACCAGCAAAATATCCAGGTACAACATATAAAATATCTGCCAATAAAATAGATTTTTAATTAAGTAAGAGGAAGGCCAAGTTTCTTTCTAATCTAATTTTCTAAAATGTCAGCAAAGCATCATTAGCTTTCTATGTTCTTGTGCTTCAACAGACACCGTGGTTCATCACCTTAAAGATAAGTGGTTACTTCTGATAGCAAGAAAGATCAAAATTGTGAAGCAAAAATGTGTGATGTGCTGTGTTGCTCAGAAACCGTATATTAAGATCTAACTAGAGCAAATAGGTGAAACTGGTAGAATGTTTATTAAATATGGAGAAGTGGGTGGTGATGTTTGGACATGCAATTGCTGGTAGGAAGTTAATGGATACTGGATAGTCTGTGGGAGAAAATGTTTGTGAAAGGAGCAAAATGACTGAGTGTAGGAGTGTCCCCATTATTATATAGAAGAGAGAATTGAGTAGGTCAGGAGAAACAGAAAAGGTGCTGTAATGGGATAGCTTACATATGACAGATAAGGGAGGGAGGAATCCTGAAATAAATTTTCCAACTTTATTTTGTCCAAATTTTCCCCCATTCTGATAGTCATTAAACCTGCCCAGAACCTGAGTTCAAGTTCAAAGGGTTGTTTTTTTCCTTTACTGATTAAATGTTCCCTCTCCCCTAACTGAGAACAGTTCTTCTGTTTGACTGGTTCCATAAATCAAGCCAACTGATGAGATAACACCCCTGATAAACTGGCTTCAAGCAGTTTCAGGTATCTGATGGGTCTGGAGGGTTAAGGTGCACTTTTGCATAGCCATGATATCCCAAGTGGAGATGTTGTTGAGAACTTGTCTTTGTGCCTAGAGCAGGGATCGGCAACCTGAAACATTCAAAGAGCCACTTGGGCCCATTTCCCAGAGAAAACAAAATACCCGGAGCCACAAAACTTGGGTGGGCATGGCCAACTTGATGTCACTCACTCCTACCCAGTCACATGACCCCTCCAGCCACGCCTACCCAGGTTTTGTGGCTCCGTGTTTTCTATGGGAAATAGGTAACACCCTCTCTGTTTCTCTCCCTCTCTCATCTCTTTCTCCCTCTCTGTCTATCTCCCTCTCTCTGTATCTTTCTCTCATCTCTC
>JANHGD010007242.1:141936-156571 GCA_027560375.1 Imantodes cenchoa
GAAACATGCATTTCATTACTCTTGTGGATAGAGAAAAATATTAAACTTAGCTGATAGCCTTACCTATGATTATTAGTTATGATAGCAGTAGGAGAAGTGTCTTAACCATAATCTGTACTTAGGCCTTGATTTAGCTAGTTTTGTTTAACTATGGTTGATTCAACCCTAATGGATAAGTTAGGGATACAGACAAACAAATCTTTGCCAGGAATGATCTACCATATCATTTATGGAATGGACCTTTGGTGAAATTCTTCTCCATGATGAACACTAAGCATGCCTTAATGTGTGGTACAAAAGAGATACAGGTAGTCCTCGACTTATGACCACAACTGAGTCCAAAATTTATGTTGTTAAATGAGACATTTGTTAAGTGAGCTTTGTCCCATTTTACAACCTTTCTTGCCACAGTTGTTAAGTGAGTCACTTCAGTTAATAAGTTAGTAAACCGGTTGTTAAGCGGGTTACTTTGACTTTGCTAGTGAGAAGGTCTCAGGATCATATTCACAGCACCAGTCATAAAGAGGAACCAGTTGCCAAGCACCTGAATTCTGAACAGATGATCATGAGGATGCTGCAAAGGTTGTTAACTGTGAAAAACAGTCATAAGTCATATTTTTCAGTGCCGTTGTAACTTTGAATGGTCATTAAATGAACTGTTGCAAGTCGAGGATTACCTGTATTCACGGAACCTACTTTTGCAAATGGTGGGAGCCTTCTCAAGCCTTCTTAAGCAATTTTCATCTGAATAGCAACTGACTTTTGTAATACCTCTAAAATAGTCATAAATGACAAATTCCTCGACTTAACAGTTATTTGATTTACATTCTGTTCAATTAGGCATCAAAAAGCATTTCTGATGAACTGGCTACAAACTAGTTCTTATATTCTTCTTGTCAGGCCGAAGCCATCATGCCCTCGTCACTTCAAGACTGGACTACTGTAATGCTCTCTACATGGGGCTACCCTTGAGATGTACCTGGAGGCTCCAGCTGGCTCAGAATGCAGCGGCGCGGGTAGTTATCGGAGCAATCTAGCGCTCCCATGTAACACCTCTCCTGAGCTGCACTGGTTGCCGGTGGTCTTCTGGGTTTGCTTCAAGGTTTTGGTTACCACCTTCAAAGCGCTCCATGGCTTAGGACCTGGATACTTACGGGACCTTCTGCTATCAATAACAGCCTCCCACCGACCAGTATGCTCCCATAGAGAGGGGCTCCTCTGGGTGCCGTCGGCCAAACAATGTTGACTGACAGCCCCCAGGGGAAGAGCCTTCACTGTGCGGGCACCCACTATCTGGAACGAGCTCCCCCCGGAGATACAGATGATTACGGATCTACGCACCTTCCGTTGTGAACTCAAGACCTTTTTATTTCGTCAGGCTGGCCTAGCCTAAACGTCGATTTTAAATTGGTTTTTAGTAGGGGTATTTTAAACTGTTTTCAGCCAAATTTATTTAATTCTGTTTTTATCCTATTTATAAATGTTTTTGTATTACGTGTTTTATCTAATGGCTGTTCACCGCCCTGAGTCCTTCGGGAGTAGGGCGGTATATAAATCTAATAAAATCAAAATCAAATCAAAATCAAACAGAGTTGGAAGGGACCTTGGAGGCCTTCAATCCACCCCCCTGCTCAGGCAGGAAACCCTATACCATTTCAGACAAACAGTTATGCAATATATTCTTTAAAACTTCCATTGTTGGAGCATTCACAACTTCTGGAAGCAAGTCATTCCAGTAATTAATTGTTCTAACTGTCAGGAAATTTCTCCTTAGTTCTAAGTTGCTTCTCTCCTTGATTAGTTTACATCCATTGTTTCTTATCCTGCCTTGCTTTGGAGAACAGGTTGACTCCCTCTGCTTTGTGGTAACCCCTTAGATATTGGAACACTGTTATCATGTCATCCCTAGTTCTTCTTTTCATTAAACGAGACACATCCAATTTCTGCAACTGGTCTTAATATGTTTTAGCTTCCAGCCCCTAATATTTTTGTCGCTGTTCTCTGCACTCTTTCTAGAGTTTTAACAACTTTTTAATATCATGGTCACCAAAATTGGATGCAGTATTCCAAATGTGGGCTTATCAAGGCTTTATAAAGTGGTATTAACACTTTGTGTGATCTTGATTCTATACCTCTGTTAATGCAGCCTAGAACTACATTGTTTTTTTGGCAGCTGCAGCACACTGCTGGTTCATATTTAAGTGATTGTCCACCAGGATTCTAAGATCCCTCTTGCAGTTACTATTATTGAGACACCTATACTATACCTGTGCATTTGGCTTTTCTTACCTAAATGTAGAATCTTACTTTTTTCACCATTGAATTTCATTTGTTAAATAGGGTCCAGTATTTCAAGCCTGTCAAGATCCTTCTGTATCTGAGAGGGCGGGGCCCAGGTTCTGGGACGACACGGTCTTTCCCGCGCTCCGCGGGAAACTCCGAACTCTAGCCGCCTGGGGGCCTTGGTTCCGATGGAACCGAGCCGAACCCTCCTTGTTGGGGAGGGGGATAAAGAGGTCGCTGTCTGGTGCCCTGGGTGGGGCAGCAAACCCACCAGGGGACCGACCAAAAGACCAAAAGACCTCCGACACAGGTCCACACAGACAATGCAGAGATGGAGAATCAGAAGAAGGAAGATCAACATCGTGATGACAGCACTGACAAACTGGAGGTGATAAATCAGAGAGAAGGGAATCAGGAAGAAGAGAAAAATGGAATATCTGGAGATGCCACAGATGACAACGGGGAAAACCAACAGACAGAAGAATACATTGAACATTTTGATTACTTTGGGGGGATTAACGAAGGGAAGGATACGCCAGGGGAGGGGGACAAGGCATGGGATCAACATAACAGGAGAGAAAAACTAGGGAGTGGAACAGGAGATTACATAAAATATTTAAAGAAAAGGGGGAAAAAAGAGAAAGAAAGGAAAAAAGGGATGTCCTAAAGCTACAAGAAAGAAAAAAATAGAAAGATTGAGATCAAGGGGATGGAAAATTAAGATGAACAAATGACTTATATATGGTAGTTTTGAATTATAGTAGAAAATGTGTACAATATAGAAATTTCTTTCTTTGATAAGGGGACTATTAGAATATATTATTTGATTCGAATAATTAATATACTTGACTTAGGTTATTTTATTGTACCTTGATTTTTAATTCAAAAATTAAATGATATGGGTAGGATTACGAAGCGAAATGAATTTTGTTACCTGATTGTTTATATAGTAAGAGCTGAGGTAATACTTATGTAATCAATGTAGAAATTATGGGTTTGCATTTGTTTGTTTTTTCTATTGGACTTTTTAAAAATTTCTTAGGGTATTTAGTTGTAAAATGGATGTTATGAAAAATGGTGAAAAGAACTTAAATGAAAATAAGATTCACAAAGGCTGAGAATAAATAAGCAAAGGACAATTATTACTATTTTTTTTGGGAGAAGCAGAAAACTAGAAATGAAACTAAATGATAACAACCAAAAGGGTAAATCCAGGTGAAGAGACTACTAAGAGGTAGGGTAGAACAAATTGGATACGCCAAAAAGAATGGAAGTTTATAGATGCTTTATATTAGGGTGTATGTATTGATATGTATGTTTTTTGATGTGGAGCAAAATAAAAAATAAAATTTTTTTTCAAAAAAAATAATAATTAGAAGAAGTAATTGTAAACCCAATTGAACAACCAAATTAAAAGCAGCTTTATCATTAAGGCAAGTTCAAACACTGAATCATAAAATCATACAGCTGGAAGAAAGAGGCCATCAACACTGCAGGATTCACTATCCTGTCCCCAACAGAGAATTTATGCAGCTTTCCTCTTCAGTGAAGAGGAAGAAACTACTCCATGTGGTTAGTCATTACACTGATTGACAATTCTTATTGTTAAAAAGTTCTCCTTAATATCTTGAAACTTCATCCTTTTAGTTCTAGTCTTAACCTTCAGAGCAAGTGAAACAGCCCTTTACAGTGTGACAGTCTTCCAGATATTTGAAGACAGTCAACATGTCTGTCTTTTTTTCTTCTGCAAAATAAACATTTCCAAGTCTTTTAACTGTTCCTTTTAGGACTTGGTTCTAATACTTTTAAAATCTTCATAACTCTTTTCTGGACTTGCTCCAGTTTATTATCTTTTTAAAATAGAGTGTGCAGAACTGAATACAATAGTGATAGCACTTAGACTTATATGCCATCCCATAGTTCTTTACAGCACTCTCTGGGCAGTTTACAATATCTGTTAGTACTCTGTCCAAATGGTTGGGTTGGTAATGTATAAACAAGCCAACAATGTATAGTTGTATGGATTGATGTAATATAGCTTTAAAATTTATGCTATGTTCTGATTGGCTGTAGTATTGCAAGTTGCCATAAGAGGGAGCTTGAGAGCATGGCTTATTCTCTCTGTTGTTTCATTCTTATTGACTCTTTGACTTAATAGTGATCTATGTGTTATGTTCTGTTACTATCTTTGATATTCTGATGTGTTTGTAAGCTGTAATGTCTTTGTTGAATGTATATGACAAAGAAAAACTGGTAAGAATATTATTGTACTTCTAGAGGTTGACTGATTTGAATGTGTATGACCTGGACTGTTTATTTGGACTGTGCTATTTCTTAAAAGTAAACACTATATGCACTTTAATGTATCTGTGTGTGTGATTGGATAATTACTCATATCTATTGCAATATCCCGTTTCTATATGCATGTCCTTGATAACTCAAGGATTGCTCTGCACACACTTTAACATGTTGCCATTGTGTAAGACAAAGCATTTGTTGGTTGAGATTTGGAGTTGCCAATTGTTTGACCATTCTGACACATAGTCAAGGTTGCTTTGTAGGGCAGCAGTATTGGCGATGGTGTTAAATAGTTTTATGTTGTCAGTGAAGAGGACGCAGACGCTTATAATATGACCGCAAAGGTCATTTATGTAAAGCAGAAAGACTGTGGGTCCTAAAACGCTACCTTGGGAGACACCTCTGTTAACTGCTGCAGGGATTGATATTATCACCATCTTCAAAACAGCCTGAAATCTGGATCAAGCAGACATTGTAGGAAATTATTTTAAGCAGAAAAGCAGTTTGACACAAACAATTTGAATACCACTTCCCTTTTTTAAAGCAGATTTTGAATGGTCTAAATAGAAAGGAAAAGAAACATACAATAAAAATGAACCTTGAGTGAAGAATTAAGTATGAGAGTATATCTAGTTCATAAGAAACAGTGCAGGAAAAAAGAAGTAAAATATACAGTGCATCTGTCATATATATTGCCTGTTATATTTGAACATGAGTGAAACAGCTGACAGCATGTTTCAGATGTCCCTTATTCCAGAAAAAAAAGTTAGAAAACAGCTTGCTGATTGTGGCACTCAAAAGTTTCATTTTGAACCATTCTGAGCATGAAACATCCTGGTTTTTCACAAACTATTTAACTGTGAAACTACTGCTTCAAGAATTCTGAAAGTGTTTGAGGTCAAAACAAATCTGTTCCCAGCCCAGCAAACTCTGTTTCAAGCTTCCAAAAAAACTTGAAACAGACTGTTTTATGCTAGGAAACAGCATTTTTAGCCCTTAGAATAGGAGGTTTCACTTTTCAAACTGTTTAGAACTAAGCATTTTGCATACCTACTTAATGTTTCAATTTTCTATTGCCATGAATCATCTATGTGTCTATTGTAAATATAGTGCTTGTAAAAGCTAGCCAGATGATCAAGTGAGCTCTGAAGTCATGGAGAAAGAGAGGGATGATCAAGTGAGTCTCAGGAAATAAAGTCCTTCAACAAGGTTTCACAAAAAGACTACCCTCGAGGAAGGAAGAAGCTTCTTGACATGTTCATGATTTTATAACAATAACAGGTAAGGAGTAGATTTCTGTGAAAAAAGCAGGTTATCCAGTAAACTTCCTTTAAATGGTGCATTTTAATAGCATAGTGTAAGAGACATTCAGAAGACTTGTCACCTACGCCTTCTAACCAAAGTAATTAGGAGATCTACAATAAGAAGAAAAATATATAAATGCATAGATGTAAGATAGGCAACATCTGGCTCAAGAGAATTACTGGGCATTCTGGTAGGCCACAGGTTAAATGTGGGCCAGCAGTATATTGCAGATGCAAAAAGGACTCAATTCTAATTTTGGACAGAAAAATGGTGGTATCAAGGTTTGTTCTATGCTGGACCGTTTAGACCACAGCAGAATAATGCATCCACTTCTGATTGCTATTATATTAGAAGAATTCTAAGGAACTGGAATGAATATAGAGAAAAGCAAAGAAAGCGGTAATGGGCTTAGAGACTAAATCCTATGAAGAACAGTTAAAAGAACTGGGTATGTTTAACGAAAGCAAGTGAAAGCTAAAGGCAGACATATCTTTCTTCAAGGACTTGAAGAGCTGTTACAGGGAAGAGGTGTGGATGTATTCTCTGCTGTATCAAGAGTACTTAAAACTAATGGGTGGGAGCTTTACAGAAGGAGATCCAAATTCAAAATAAGGAGGAACTTCTTTTTTTTATTTATTTTTATTTATTTATTTTTGTCAAGCATATTTAAGATTACAGTAAAAGTATGAACATGTATACATGAGATGGTTATAAGTACATGGGAACATTAGGACAGGGGTTGTAGGCACGATGGTGCACTTATGCACGCCCCTTACAGACCTCATAGGAATGGGGTGAGGTCGACAGTAGACAGTCTAAGGTTAAATGTTTGGGGGCTTAGGGGGGGAACCACAGAGTCAGGTAGTGCATTCCAGGCAGTGACCACTCTGTTGCTGAAGTTGTATTTTCTGCAATCGAGTTTGGAGCGGTTTACCTTAAGTTTGTATCTATTGTGTAACTTCTTATTCTTGATGATAAGAGCTAGTAAGCAAGAGAGCAACCTGCCCTTTGGAATTTTGGATACTCTTGAATTGGAAATTTTCAAGCACAGCCACTTGTCTGGAAAGGTACTCTACGTGGACTGCTGTTGTAGGCACAAATCTAAGATATTGAAGCTAATGAATAAATGTCCATATATAAATGTCATAGAGGCAAATGGTTAGAGTATTCCTCTGTGTTTCTATGGATCAAAGAAATTATTTTATCATGGCTGATCTGAAGGATCAAGGGGAAGTAAAGTTCCTGCAATGGGAACAAGGGAAAAAGAACAACACTAGACTTCCTTTCATTGAGATGTTTGATTTTAATCTTTATCTGTTCATATATACCAGCTTTTTCTCTTTTCTCTCCACTTTCCCCAATTCTTCTCTTCTAGTGAAACAGACCCCCTAATAACCACCCTTTGCTCCCCCCATATTCATATTTTCAACCTTGCCTGCCTGCAGATCCTTCTCTGTTGGCTCAGCTGCTGTTTTTCCATCTCTCTTTTTCTAAAGACATGGAATTCGTAACTTTCTAAATGTTGCCTTACCCTCCATCTGGACGCTATTAGCTGCTGCTCACACACCTGTCTTAAGCAGCTGATTCTATGATTATTAAAAGTGTGTTTCCAAAATATCCTGGGAGACAAAATTCATGCCTCCTAATCATTCTGCAAGCATCTCTCAATGCAAGGCTTTCAACATGGCAGTGTAAACTCCCCCTTGAAATATTTCTGTCATTGACGCTGGTACAATATAAGTCACTACAGGTCTTTTGCCTCAGCGTAGCTCTTATTTGGTAGCCTGCACTGCAAATGGTTGTAACTGGGGTTAACCTTTCAGGCAACACTGTTAAAAACAGAAACTATATTTGGAGCATTTTTGTCCAGTGCCCCACAAAAGCATACCCAGAGAGAAAGAGAGAAGGGGGGGGGCTTTATTGAAGGTATTGGGGTCATTAGACTGTGTTGCTAATAAGTTGGATTTCCTGGCACTTAATTGAAAGCAGGTGGATCATTAGAACAAATATGTATCTAATCAAGAGCTTGGTGTTAGGCAATATGATGCCTGATTCGTTGCAGGAGAAAAAAGCATCCCTTTTTCAGCCAGTAAACTCTAGAAGCTAATGTGAGAAAGAGCTGGCATGCAGAATCCTGTCATAAGCCTAATTAGAATGTACGTCAAAGCAGCTCTGAGTTCAAACGCAACACTGAAGTTTTTGTAAACTGGTAAACCTGCACTGTTATTTCACTTCTTCACAAACCTGCCTTGCAATAACCCCTAGGTAAGTAATAGCAGATAAACGCATTAGTCAACTGGGCTTCATATACTACTTTGTAGGCATCTGGAGTATTTCTCTGATATGTTTTTTTGTTAATTCTATAGGGCTTTCAAAGGTTCCAAGAAAGAAGACCATTGAAAATGGTAATGATTGGGTTCACAGTGCAGATTATAGCATTCAACTTTCTATTAGCACACTCCAGGAATGCTTTGGTAAAGAATGTGTAAAAAGATGTGACACTGACTGCCAAACAAGTAATGGTCTCAGTTTTAAGGGATCTGTGCTAATTGTAGAAAGCAACTTGATACAATGATGGTTATTCCCACAAAATCTCTCTCTTAGACCTTGATTACTCACTGAGGGTGTTGGTGACATCAGCCATTTATTAAATAGGTTTTGATTCAATTCTGTCTCCTGGTAGGCAGCAGAGTACTTTTTTATTTATTTAAAATTATTACATCAAAAGAAAGAAAAACAAAAAAGTACAAGAAAAGAAAAAAAGAAAATATATATATAAACGATTTTCAACCTTCTTTTCAACAGATAATGACCATCATATGTAATCTTCCCTCCTAAATATTTTGCAAAATTCACCCTCTCATTTAACTGGTATTATGCTTAATCTTCAAATCCATAAATCAATTCATTATTTTCTTCTTTCATCAAAAAGAAGGCAGGGGTGTCAAAACTTGCGGCGTCACGTTGTCATCATGTGATGTATCGCAACCCCCCCCCCCTTTGCTCAAATGGCCAGCAAGTGACACATCCAGTCCGTGGGCCACGAGTTTAACACCCCTGATCTAAGGTTTCCAGTCTTTCCAAAAAAAAAAAGTTTTGTTGTTTGTTCTCTGAACATGTCAGCTTCAGAATTTCTGAACAATCCATTCTTCCCCTTGGAAAACTTCAGAGTCCAACTATGGGGAGGGAACCAGGATTTTAATATCTAAATTTTCATGAATAAGATGGCACATTCATGTGTTATATCTAAATGCAGGAGAAGTAAATATTCTATTTATATAATATATTTATTTTAAATATACATGTGCTGCTTAAAACCATGATTCTTAGATGCTTTTCAGCAAAAACCAAACAGCAAACCCCCCAAAAAAATCCTAATGTGAAGTCATAAAATAGAAACGTGACCCCTAAAATGGAATAAAACCAACAAAATCATATAATCAGTCGTGCAGCCAACAATAGGGGATAATAGCAGTGAAAAGGATTTTAAAAGCACTAAAAGGTTTTAAAATGAAAAAAACCTTTCTGGTGCTGAAAAGAGAGCAATATAGAAGTCCACTATTCTTCTTGACATAAGTGTGCTAGAACTGAAGCCAGGAGCATCCACAGGGAGCTGTCAAAAAAGTTAGGATGGTAACTGTAACTGTGTGATTGAAGCTCTGCATTACCTCTGAAATATAGTTTTACTTGGCAGAAATACTTGGAGAATAGCCTCAGCAGGTCATGTTATTTACCGTGACTGTTTTATCTGTATACTGTTTTAATTGACAGAGGTCTTTAGAGGGGGGTCTGGTGAAACATAGTTGAATTAAAATAAAGAAATGGGGAAAGATTATTCTTTCAATAAACTATCCCCAAGCAATTTAGCATTTGAAAAGTTAATGCCAACATTATGAAATGGGTAGAAGGAGACTGCAAAATTACAGTTAAAAGGCATTTCAAAAGACAAATGTATCCAATCCACTACCAACACAGAAACCTATTTCTACAGCGTTCCTGGCTGGCAGCCACACAGATTGTACTCTAAAATCTATAATAAAGAAGAGCCTGTTGTTTTCCAAGGTTATCCCTTTCAATGCTCACACTGTCAAGAAACTTTTTTTTCCATAATTAGCAAAAGCAAAAAAATAAGTAAAGTAAATAAAGTCTCTTTTCTATCAAGCTTTCTTCCTGTTGATTTCACAGCTGTATCTACAGTATGTTTAGTTCAAATCATCTTTCTTATGATTTGAATCTCTTGGCTTACATTCTATCTTTTGGAGGAGCAGCAAACAAATTTCTTCTATACACTCTTTGCACACATTTAAATGCTTGAAAATGGCTACCACATAACCCCTTTTCCCGTCTCTTTTCTAGAAAAAACATATCTAATTCCTTTATCCTTTATTCTCTTTTACCATTTTGGCTTCCTTTAATTGACTTGTTTGTTGAGCTCCTTTGCCTGGAGGGTTCCAGCAATACATTATCTTATTTTATTAAGGAAGTTAGAACTGTATAACAACTAGTGTCTCAAGGAGATTGGCTAGAGAAAATACTTGCTTTGAATTTTTCAACTTTTCAACTTTTGTTACTTTTAGAAAGCATTGATATTCAGGTTTTTGAGAAATAGGAGGATATCAAGTATTGTATTTTTCTATAACTATGAAGAGTGCAATTCTGACAAAACAGAGGATTCCCAGAATTCAGTTTATACATTTTTTAAAAAAAAAAATCCAAGCTAATGTCTACTGCTTGATGCTACTAGAGTTATAGATAATCGGTGGTGTGAAAAACCTCTTGTAGGCACTTGCTCTCCATGGAGAGAGGAATTCCTCTGTTTCAGAAGCTCAACTGTTGACTCAAAGATGTTTTCAGAAATATAAGTCTCCAACTATTTCAGCCAAGGGTCAAAACATGATGCTTTCCCTCTCTCATGAAACCTGCAAATCCCCCAGATCCATTTGAAAATTATTTATACTAGCGCAAACTCAGGAGATTGTTAGGTCCTTTTTACATGCACATGTGAACTCTGGTAAGATGTCACTGTGAGATCACAAATAAATTGTGAGATTTCAGGGTAAGAGGGTAAGAAGCTTTCCAGGCTTCATAATGACTCCTGATTTTAATTATACTCATGTAATATTCCATGTTGCACTGGAGAAACTTATATATGGATATTTCTTGAGTTATTGAAGTGATTATATTGGAGTTAGGCAAGCAGTGATCCTAAAGCAGGTAATAAATAAAGACTTTATATTTTCTTTCTCTTCTAAATTAGAATGAGAATTAAATCCATTGTAAAGAATCTCTAGGTTAGAAAGAGCACAAATTGTTTTCTGTACTGACTTTTCAAAAAGGAAGGTGAGACAAGGGAATTTTTTTCTCTGCACAATATTCACTGCAGGATGCCCTTAAATTACTTTATCAATACACAGCTCAGTGTAGGGATATGTTGAGCTCAGAGTCAATATGTGTTTCTGCCACCTGTGATCATAAAGAGTGTCACCTCCTGCTATAGTAGCTGAGTGCAAATTGGTAGGACTACTCATGAAACAATGTGAGACAAAGGAAAAGTAAACAGCGCTCTGACAATTTTCAACCTGTCTTAATCCTATGTGATTAGAACTTTTGCTCCTGTGTTTCATTTTATTTTCTGCAAAAGACAAGTTTGAACACAGTTTCCAAACTCTTGAATTCTTTCCCTGGCATCACAATATAAGTTGAAAAAGCACACTTTGGCAAATGTGTTTATTTAAACTTAAATTGAATTTATTGAAATTACTTCTTTAAGAATGAAATTCACATCTAATATTAAACAAGATTTCTACCTGGTATTAAACACATTATTTCAATACTGACTTGGAAAGACTTTATTTAATATGTTAAAATATTCATTCATTCAAGTATATTGAACATATAGCAATTATGGTTTTTAAAATTAACGTTTCAGTCACAAGAGAATAATTCAGGTTTTTAAGATATGTATACATATGTGTGCTCTCTCTCTCTCTCTGTCTCTCTCTCTCTGTCTCTCTCTGTATTAATATATGCATATATTTGCATAACATAATTGAAATAGATAAGAGAAGCCAACATATTTGAAAGACTTGAAGCATGTGCCTATTTGGCAGGTGCACCTTCTGAAACATGACAGTATGACAGAAAAAAAGTTTTGAGTTCCTCTATAGCTTTACATGTCACTCTGGCTTACAGATGTACGTATTAGTTAAATCAACAATACAATGCCACCATGGCTCCCTAATTTTACACCATATTAAAGTAACCTTCTTGTTAAGATATTCATGAACTGGCAGAGCCATGTTAACAAGGTTAGCCAATGAATAGGCATAGCAACTGAGTCAGCCAATAGGAGCTAATAACTTCTGAGTCTTTGCAGAGAATCGAAACTGGAACTTAATCTTAAGGCTGGGCGTGGCTCACTTCACTCTGCACTCTCTCCACTCTGTTCTCTGCCCACTCTGTACTCTGTGCTTGTTTGCTGCTGAAATGAAAGTAACTGTTCCCTGCTTCTTGTAAGTGCTTGAAGAAGAACTCCGCTAATGGTATTGTAAATTCATCTAATATTATGTTTATAAAGAAGTTATTGAATCCAGCTGACTCAGTCATCTGTGTGTACTTCTGGTTTTGATTTTGCAACAAACTTTAATAAGCTTCTATGAGGCTTTATATATTTATATTGTACTTCACTTTCCTCCTAATTTCACATCACAACAAAACCATAAAAACTATCTGTTTCCTGTTCCTGAGGTGTCAAGGGTCTATTTTTTTCAATTAAAGTGCTGTCTTTGGCTATGGAAGACAATCACATCTACTCTATATGCCTTTAGAAGGTTCTAGATATTTTCTTATCCTCTTCAGTATCATGACACAACCTGACCTGACTTGATATGATCAGCTACTGTGGATACAGTCTGAATCCACATATATTCGCAGAAGATAAAGAAGTCCAATATAATTCAATGCCTGGATCTAAAATGAACTTTGAAAAGTCATTTCTCCATTCTCCTACTGATGGGAAAAGCATAAATGGGGGTAATCTTTCCGCTTTTCGGCAGAATGACACAATTTCAAGGCCAACTGAGCCATCAGTAGAGCTTGGGTGACAGGGAGGTGGAGCGGACAGTAAAGCCAAAGAATCACTTTTCATCAAAGTTAAGCCACGGCAACCCGGTTGAAAGAACCACTGAGCTTAAGGCAGATCTGATAGTGTACCACCATTCCTTTTCTATTTACATGTCTACCAAAACATTTTCCCCTTCTAGATGCACAGATCTAGTACTCCCCTTCACTGCAGATTCAAACCCTGAAGTCACAGATCAGGAATGAAACTTCAAAGAATTTCAGAACTAGAGCAAATCTGAACAAATTTGAATTTCTCTTTGGATTGCTGGGCAATGTATAGAATTATTGTTGTAATTCTAGACTTCACTAAAGTCTAGATAATCTATATGACTTGAGAAAAAATAAACAAATCAATATAAATTTTGCTATACCAGCAACGAAACATAAGAAGGATAATTAAATTGGTTGCATTTTCTCATCTATACTGTTTTTTCGCTTACTATGATAGCAAGAGTTTACTTAATTGGATTGAAATACTGTAATGTTTTTCCTTGGGTCATAATGCCTGGAAACCACTCATATCATAACAGAACATGTTCAGTAAAAAAGGAGGTTAAAAAATTATTCTGCTGAGTACAAAAAAATATCTACTTAACTTTTCCAGCCTCCATTTGAAGATAAAAAAGCATGAAGAAGGAATGATTGATTTATTTTCTAAGGGAATAAAAACAGATTTATTATGTAACTTTAACATAAGCAGAGCCTCTGAAAGAAAGACTTCAAGTAATCATATGCTATCCAAAAAGCTCATAAATCCTGCAAAAGTAATATACACTAATAAATGGTTAGGAGAATTATTTTTTTATTGCATTCTGCTTTTTCAACAAGTAGACGAAGCAATCAACATTCTTATTGATATGAAGCATAACTGGAGGGAGAAACATGCCAGAAACTTAAAAAAAATAAGCTTCCCTATCTGATCATAATTTTCAGGTCTTGGAGTTTGAAATCAGGAAAAGCAGCTGTCAGTGAGAGAGGCAGGTAGTGCCCAAAGATGTTGCAAAAAAGCTGAAGATTTTGATTGTGTGTAGTGCTTGCCCTTGTAAAATATGTCCCTTTATATTAGGGGAAGCCAGTGTTACATGGTAATTAGAGTACTGGATTATAATGAGAGAATTTATTTATTTATTTACTTATTTATAAAAACCATGTACAAGATAGTAGGTATTGGTATAAACATAAACACAAGCAAAGTAGGTACAGGTAAATTTGGACAATAGGACAGTAAGACAGGGACGGTAGGCATAAAAGTGCGCTTATGCACGCCTCTTACAAACCTCTTAGGTATGGGGTGAGGTTGACTGTAGACAGTCTAAGGTTAAAGCTTTTGGGGATGAAACCACAGAGTCGGGTAGTGCATTCCAGGCATTGATCACTCTATTACTAAAGTCATATTTTTTGCAATTGAGTTTGGAGAAGTTTATATTGAGTTTGAATCTATTGTGTGCTCATGTATTATTGCGGTTGAAGGTGAAGTATTCATTGACAGGTAAGACATTGTGGTAGATGATTTTATGAACTACATTTAGATCATAACGAAGGTGACCTAGCTCTAAGCTATCTAAGCCCAAAATTTCAAGTCAGGTGGGATAAGGTATTCTGTTGTGAGTAGAGGAGTGAAGGACTC
>JANHGD010007243.1:35373-49493 GCA_027560375.1 Imantodes cenchoa
CAGCCCCTGCATTTTTTCTGATCTTGAAAAATATTAAGTCAGTTAGACATGATAATACTAGGGTAGAAAAGCACCAGGGAATCCCAGATCTGATGTCTATGGAGATTCTTAATCATCCAGGTCATGGTTGTTCCAAAGGTGCTTTTTCAAGAGGCAACTGGACTTTCTGGTTTTTCTTTGAAAACATTTTGCTTCTCATCCATCTCAGAGCTAAAGAAGCTTCTTGTATGAGAAGCGAAACGCCTTCAAAGAAAAATCTGAAAGTCCAGTTGCCTCTTGAAAAAGCACCTTTGGGCCCAGATCTGAAGACTAAACTAGAAGAAAGCATTCATGAAAGAAGCAATGATAGACATCATCATCATCATCGGGAAAAAATATGCAAACATGATTGTTTAAGGGTCAAGGTTGAAACTCAGAGGGATTCTTTAATTTTATATGGAGCACAATCAATGCATAGTTAGAATCTTTAGTAGTTTTCTGACTGTGAATCATTGTTTTCCTTAATGAAGTTATTTATGTTGCTCAAATGTTTTCAACCCAGTATCTATTGCCATATTTCCTTTAGTCTAACACTAAATATTAGTAACAAGTAAAACTGATTATATAGCTACATTTTTTAAAAACAATTAGTATGGCTAAGTGGTTAAAATATTACAATTGATCTCTTTAGTCCATATGCTCTTCATTTTTGCTACTGGAATTACTCTTCTAATCATACTAGGGGGTAAAATATCAATCCCAATAATTCTAATAGGGAAAAATATGCCTTGATATCCCCATAAAAAATGAACTTTCGTATGTTCTGTCAGGTAACAGCAGGGGTCAGGTTAATCATACTAATAGATGGACATATTGAAAACCCTTACAAAAATTTTGAAAAGTTTACCATTGAGATCAATAAAATCAGAATAATGTCCTCGGTACCTGTCAAGAGAAGTGAGACCTGGAGATAAAAGATAAATACAGTACTTATTCTATTGCTGATGATATGCAGCAAGGGCAGTTTCCTAATTTATGTCAATAAAAATATAACTGTTTTATCCTAATTTCATTTAAGGAAATGGCTGCTATTAGCTATCTCGTATCTACTTTTAAACCTGTTTTTTCAACACTCAGAAAAATTCTTGTTATTAGTTCAATACATTCAAACATAGATAAATAAAAATCCAATATTTAGAAATTTGGAAACATGGGGTTTCTTGAGATTTGTTACTCTGTGTGTGGCACTTGTTCATCAAAACCAAGCTGGCTACAGCTTACCTCCAAGATGGATATAGTTTGCAAAATGTAACATTTTGAAGATCTTGTTTGAAATCTTCTTAAAAAATAAAACATGGGCTGCTATCTGAAAAGTGTTCCATTTATGTTTCACATCCCTGATGTTATTCAGATCAAGATCGTTTGCACATTTACATCACTTTTAATTACAGCCCTTTAAGAACATTTACTAATTAAGCTTCAAAAGACCCCTAAGCCTCACAAATGAGGAATATATAGTCATCATGTCACTCACCATTGAAATGAAAGCCTCTCTGGAGTAGAGTGGAGTAAAACAGCTGTTTTGAAATGTACACCAACGCTGCACAACTGTTAGATGAATTCCATCTCCAGCAGAAACTGTTGGGGAACACTGGGTAAATAGAATGTAATTACTTTCATTTGGAATGTATCCAGGAGACCCAGATTAACATCCTGAGTCTCACAACTGTTTCTGGAAGTTGGCTTTTATGCTGAATGGATTTTGCATTTCTCTTAGAAAACAGCATGCCTATACTAAACTATGCCATGCCGATATGAATCAGGATAGCTTTTTCCTGAAATAGAATTCCAAGTTAATTACATCTAAAGTCATCTTAAAACATTAAGCTTGAATTATGTATAAAACACTTTCATACAAAAAAAGGAAAGGGGGGGAATAAACAATGGCCCTGCCATTAATGTTCTTGGTCTCCAACTTCCTGGTGTTGTCTGTAATTCTTCTCTAGTTCTTCCCATTTATGTCCTCCTCTGATATCACATTATGACAGGAAGCAGGGGAGTTGTTATAAGAGAATTGTTACTGGGATTCATGAGTAAGAAATGCCAGGAAAATACACCAATATATATATATATACTCAGCAGAGTCACCTGCAGTACATTGTGCACCCAAAGTAATCAGGCACCACTATCAGGCAGCAGCAGTTTACTATGGAACAAATCACAACTGTTCAGCCTTCTATCCTTCAGAAGTGGGTAAAATGAGGACCCAGATTGTTGGGGGAAATATGATGATTCTGTAAACCGCTTAGAGAGGGTGTAAAGCACTATGAAGGGATATAAGTCTAAGTGCTATTGTTATATAAGTTCCAAGTCAAGCTAAATTGGAAGCACACAACCAGTCAAATTACCACCACATGATCTTGAGCACACACCCCATTTTCAATAACAAGTTTAAGAATTGAAGCCCTTATTGATAGAAAAGCAGAGAAACTGTGAATTAAATCAAAGAAGTTGTTGAAACTGAATGTAAAAAGAGACTGTCAAAGACCAAGATATAGAACAAAGAAATTTGGATGTCAGAACAAATGGCAACAACTACTGAGCAGAGAGCTCAAAGGGGAGCCAAAGACAGATTTTAATGAAGGACTTTAATAAAAAAACTTTTAGTGAATGATTAGAAAACACATATAGTAGTACTACAACAACATTTGAAAAGTCGCTGAAGATAAAAACAGAAAAACAAGCAAAGACTTCCAAAAAATCTCAAACCTCAGAAAGGGATGAATTAGTATGCCAAAGGATGCTAATGAACCAGGGGTGGGTTCTAGTTTTCTTCGCTGCCATTGCTCACTGATGCACCGTGCAGATGCGCACGCGTTGCATGCATACATAGTGCTTAAAACACAGCTGCACATGCACAGAAGCAAAAAACAAGATGGCAGTGCCTACGGCAGTGCCAAGAGAGCTGGTTCAGGGGCATGGCAGGCCTGGGTGGCTGCCGGTTCTAGTGACCCATGCCACCAAGTTATTACTGGTTCTATATAACCGGTCTGAACCTGGAGGAACCCACCTCTGTAATGAACAAATGATAAATATATGGTCAAAGAAAAATGAAGTGAGAAACAAAGACTGGGTACAGTAGAGATGTCAATATCCAAAATATTTTAGAAAATATTCCCTACTTAGAAGAAACTTGAATATTGGAAGATGAAGATAGATTCCTCCACAATTAGCACTCCATATTTGCAAGTGCTACGGGAAGAACTGAACAGTCAGATTTATGACAAATTATATGGGAGAAATTCTACTGATGTAGTCACTAAGAGTTTACATTGACCTCTCTTTCAAACCAGTGATCCTCTATGTCCAAAATATGGACTTTGTTCTCTTCAAAAGAGTGGCCTGAGTCTGTGTGACTTGAAAGAGGGGTTAAAGAGGCCATGTATGTCAAAATTAAACAGCCCTCTCTCAACAGAAAGGGAGGGATATGACATCATCATCTCCAATCTACAACACAGTCCTTTCAACAGTTCCAAGAAGGCTCCACGCCAGTTTGCACCACTCAGGTGACCCTGATAACACAGATAAACCTCTAGTGACCTTAACGACCTGCTAAAAGAATGAAAATGACCAGCTTTCTTCAAGGAGTATAAATCCTTCCATTCCCCGCCATCCTGTTAGAGCTGAAGAAGCTTTTTGGTTGAGAAAGTGAAACGTCCTCAAAGAAAAACTAGAAAGTCCTCTTGGAAAAAAATAAGAAAGCACCTTCTGGACAACCATGACCTGGATGACTGAGAATCTCCAGAGACACTGAATTGGTTTGAAATGTAAATATTTGTGTTTGTATAAAGGTATGAAACCCTCTTAAAAGTGCAAAGTAAAACTGGAATGAATAAACAAATGGTGTTCAGGTAGTCCTCAACTTACAACAGTTTGCTTAGTGACTCTTCAGAGTTACAATGGCACTGGAAAAAGTGACTTATGGCCATTTTTCACACTTACGACTATTGCAGCATCCCATGGTCATGTGATCAAAATCCAGAGGCTTGGCAACTAACAGTTCCAGTGTCCCATGTGATCTCCTTTTACTGAGAAGCAAAGTCAATGGGGAAGTCAGTTCTCCAGCGTGGGAGGAGCCATCACTCAGAATGGGTTTGACCTCGTCCTGACCAATGAAGGACCAAGTCTACTTAAATTAATTCTGGGCACCACCCTTCAGTTACCCAGATCTGACTCGGTCCTCCATTGGACAGGTCATGGTTCCCATTCTTTCTGGTCTCCTCATCTTCTTATTCTAGTCATTGGACCCCATTTTTTCGGAGTTTGTCCCTTTGGTGGACTTTGTTCCTGCCCCTCCCCTTTTCCTAGACAATGTTCGCAAACAGTGGAAGACTCCGGCGGCGGGACCAGCTCCCAGTTCCCTCGACAAAAAGCATTTTAATGTAGCCACCAAATTGGCTTCTCTTCTAGAGGTTCCGGCGGTGGATGCCCCGGTTCTTGCACTGCATTCAAACACCAACATGCCGGGCACTTCTGAAGAGGTTCTTCATCCCGAGGATAAATGAACTGAGCAAACCTTAGTAAAGGCACACCAAGCAGCCGCTTGGGCGATGTGGGCTGCCTCTTCTGCTTCCTTCTTTGCTCGATCTGCTCTTCTGTGGTTGTGAATTGTGCAAGACCTGATCCCACCAGAGGACTTGCACACCCATCAGGAGCTGAATAAGTTTTTTGCTTGTTCTCAGTTCACGGCGGACACTTCTCTTCATGCTTCCCGGTTTGCGGCCAAAGCCTTGGGGGCATCCATCACGGCTCGACATCTCCATTGGCTGCATCTCTGGCAAGTGGACCATCGGCAAAAGTGGTGCCTGGCTGCAGCACCGTACCAGGGGCCCTCTCTCTTTGGGTCGTCGCTTGACTCCATCCTCATCGAGTCAAAGGACAAAAAGAAGGTCTTGCCATCCTTGTCCCATCGTGGTTTCACTAGGCCAAGCCCGTATCCTTGTCACCCCTTTCGGGCCTCTGATCAGTCCTTTTGTGCCCCAGGTCAGTCAGGGTTTCGTACCCCTACCTACTATCCTTCAAACCGATCTGGGTTTCGCCAGCAACCAGCTCATGACAGAGGAGGCAGACCTAGGCCCTACAGGAAGCCCTCATGGGGTGGGGGCGCCCAGTCTTATTGGAGATTCCGTTAACTCTACCTTGGATGTTCCTATTGGGGGTCGTTTAGCTAGTTTTGCTCCCTCTTGGGAACGTATTTCCACAGATGGCTGGGTACTACGTACCATTGCAGAAGACCTTCACATAGAGTTCCTCTCCCCTCCTCCAGACTCCTTTCTATTATGCCCGGTTTCTCAAATTCCGGATCGCAGGGTCCTTATGGACATGGCGATACAACACTTGTTGGATATCCCGGCCATTGAGCCTGTTCCCCTCCAGGAACAAGGTTTAGGTTTCTATTCTCGGTTGTTTTTAGTCCCAAAGTCCTCGGGGGGGGGGGGTGGAGGCCGAGACTTGACCTCAAACGGCTTAACCGCCTCATCAAGTATCGTCGCTTTAAGATGCATTCCCTACAGTCTATCTTGGGAGGGATCCAAAGGGGGGATTTCCTTGCTTCATTGGACCTTACAGAAGCCTACCTGCATGTCCCCATTCATCGGGACCACAGGAGGTACCTTCGGTTCTGCCATGCAGGTAGGCACTTCCAGTACCAGGTTCTACCCTTTGGCCTATCATCAGCGCCCAGGGTCTTCACTAAGATCTTGGCGGTGGTAGCAGCTCATCTGCAGGGCATTCCGGTCAGGGTGCAATGCTACCTTGATGATATCTTGGTCCAAGCCCCTTCCAGACATCTGGCAGCTCTCCATCTCCAGACCGTCATGGACATACTGCAGGATTTAGGCTACTCCACCAATCTGGACAAGAGTATCTTGTCCCCCTCCACTTCCATCCTTCACCTCGGGGCCATTGTTGATACCCTAGAGTGCAGAGTTTCCCTCTCTCCGGAGAGGTTGACTAGCATCAGGGATCTGGTGCATCTGGTCCTCCGGGATCGCAGGGTCCAAATCTCGTCCCTTTCGTCCCTTTTGGGAAAAATGGTCTCCTGTTTTTCCATTGTACCATTGGCCCACCTGCACTCTAGGGCACTACAATGGTTCCTTCTTTCCTTCCAAAAGTCTGGTCTGAACACATCTCCAACCAGCTGTCTTCAGAGGTGAGGCGTTCCCTTTCGTGGTGGCTGTCCGATACCCTGTACAAGGGTTCTCTTTTCCATGAGCCGGACAGACTGGTCGTGACTACAGATGCCAGCCTCTCTGGCTGGGGGGCCCACACGCGAGGCTGCATGGTGCAGGGCTGTTGGTCTCGGCAGGAGACTTTGGCATCCATCAATTGGCTGGAATTGCACGCTGTGACGCTGGCCCTCAGAGCCTTTCGCAGCCTAGTGGAGGGTCATCACATCTTGATCCTCACGGACAACACCACAGTGAAAGCCCACATCAATCAACAGGGCGGCACCAGGTCATGGGCCTTGTTGATGGAGGCTCTCAAGCTTGGCCTCTGGTCGGAGAGGATACTGCTGTCCATCTCGGCGGACCATATCTTGGGGGTCGACAACACCCAAGCGGACTGGCTGAGCAGGTCGCGAGCGGACCCATCAGAATGAAGCCTCCATCCTGCCACCTTTCGGGAACTAACGAGGCACTTCGGTCGACCACAGGTGGACTTGTTTGTGACACCAGACAACGCTCAGCTGCCCCGCTTCTTCTCCCGATTTCCATGTCCGGGTCAGTGGGGGTGGATGCCCTTCGGGCCCCTTGGCCGGACGACCTTCTGTATGCCTTTCCGCCCTTCTGCTCCTGCCTCAGGCTATCAGGTGGCTGCTCCTCTTCCGGGCCAAACTGTTGTTGCTGGCCCCTCGTTGGCCCAGGAGGGCTTGGTATGCCGAGCTACAAGCCCTGTCTATCTCTCCGCCATGGCGTATTCCTGTGTTCGATGGGGTGCTCAGTCAGGGGCAGTTGATGCATCCAGATCCGCTGTGGTACCAACTGACTGCCTGGAGCTTGAGCGGCAGAATCTGAGACCAAGACTATGATGACGATGTCATTCTTGTTATGCAAGCTGCCAGGCACCCCTCAACTCAGAGGATCTATGCGGCAACCTGGAGAGCCTTTTGTTCATGGTGTGTGTCGGAAGGTCTGGATCCTACCTTTATTGCTGTATCTAAGGTTCTCCGTTTCCTCCGGAAAGGTCTCTCCATGGGTCCTTCTCCCAATACTGTCCGTAGGCAGGTGGCCGCTCTTTCTTCCGTGCTTTCTTGTCCGCAGGTTGCATCATTGGGTCAACTGCCAGCTTGGGTCAACTGCCAGAAATTAAACAATTTCTCTGGGGGGCCTCCAACATCAGCCCGCCGGTAGTGCACCACTATCCAACATGGGACCTGTCGCGGGTTCTGCAGTCCCTTACCGGTTCACAGTACGAACCTTTGTCCGTGGTCCCACTCCATTGGCTGTCTCATTCCTCCTTGCAATTATCTCAGCCAGACGCATCTCTGAGCTGTCGGCTCTTTCCGTCCACAAAGACTTGTGCATCTCTCACCTGGACAAGGTGGTCCTACAGCTCGATCCATCTTTTCTGCCGAAAATCAACTCAGTGTTCCATCGGTCACAAGAATTAGTACTGCCTACCTTCTATGCGGATCCTTCGGATGTGACTCAGTGCCTTTGGCACACCCTAGATGTTCGGAGGGCTCTCTGTATTTACCTCGACTGCACCGCAGGTTTCTGATGGTCTGAGGCCTTGCTGGTGACTTTTCTCTCACGGACGCAGGGGCGGTGTGCTTCCTCGGCCACTATTGGCAGGTGGATACAGTCCACCATCTCGAAGGCTTACGAGTTGTCTTCTTTGCCTACCCCATCGGGCATTTCTGCTCACTCGACTTGTAGTGCCTCCACCTCTGCTGCCTGGGCTACTAGGGCATCAATTTTGGAAGTCTGTAGGGCGGAAACTTGGACTTCCGCCTCCCCGTTCATTCGCCACTACCGAGTGGATCAATTCGCGGCTGCTGATGCGGACTTTGGACACAGGGTCTTGCAGGATGTGGGCGTGATTGAGGACTGATTGTTCCTTTGACCTTGGTTTTCATTGAGTTTTTTCCCTCCCTAGGGACTTGGGCTTTGGTAAGTCCCATTTTGAGTGAAGGCTCCTCCCACGTTGGAGAAGGGGTGATGTACTTACCGTGATACACCTCTTCTCAGCGGGAGGAGCCATCACTCAAACTCACCCTGTTTTTCATGGGGATTGGCTTATGCATTTCTTGTGGTTTCTTACCGTTTAATAAAGTTGTGTTCTGGTTTCTGGTGAGTTCTTCCTTTATCCTACATCTGGCTAGGCCTATTCTTTATTTCACCCTTTGGGAACCATGGAAAGTCTGCTTGTCGTTCTCGTCAGATCTGGGTAACTGAATGGTGGTGCCCAGAATTAATTTAGGCAGATTCGGTCCTTCATTGGTCAGGACGAGGTCAAACCCATTCTGAGTGATGGCTCCTCCCTCTGAGAGGAGGCGTATCACGGTAAGTACAACGCCCCTTCTCCAGTTTTCTACTCAACTCATACTCATCTCATCAGCACTTCAAAGGCAAGGTAGTGATTACCTCTTTATTGGCTTTGGGCTTCTCTGCTACGTTCTCTGCCCAGGGTTATCACTGGAGTGGAGGCCTAGGCCCTCTCCTGAGCTTGGGTTCAGTAGGTAGGTAATAGGGGAGGTTCTCCCTTGCCCGCGACCACTATCCCAGTTCTCTGCCCTGTTGGAGACCATTGGTTCCCACCCACACCCCTGCTGTATTGCCTCGGAGGACAGGAGAAGACGGGGTGACAGGGCCCAGGTCGCTGTGGGAGCGCGGCTACAGCATGGCCTAATTGCTTGCCTGAGGCGATTCTGCTTGCAGCAACAGTTTCGTGCCAAAACGCTTGCAGGCTGCCGCTTGCTTGCTGCCAAGCCTCCGAACCTCCAAAGACGCGCCTGCACTAATGCTGAGCCCCCGATGCACCACCGGCCAGCTGGAGACAATTAGTGGCCGGCGGCGAATTCCAGACGCAGCTTTGGCCTTGGAGGCCTATGAGGCATCAGAGCGTGCGCAAAGTTGCCGCGGCCTCTTTGAAGCCCCGACAGCCAGCTGATAGCCCTTGGCAGGGAGCGGCTTGTTCTCCAGGAGCATCACGCGACCCAGACGACAGCCTGCCTTCGCACAGACGTCGACTTGCCAGGGGAGCCTGGAACAGCCTCGCAGGTATAACGAAGCCAGCCCTTTGCAATTCAGTGCCCCCCGCCCCCCCAACCAAGCCTCTACATAAAATGCAGGTTCTGTAAACGGCTGGTTTTTTTCTCTGTGGGGGAGTTTAAACCTTTGGCCAGGACACAGAAAACCTCTCTGTGGGCTAGCCTCAGCTGCACGAGGCTGGCAGCCATTTTGTGTGGGTGGCCTGCTCCTTTCAAAGTGTCAGCCATCTTGTGGGACACTGAAATAGGCTAGTAAAATCCTCAGCCTTTCTGTTGCTAAATCATGGCCGAGCAGCCCTCCAAACGCAAGGCCAAGGAGAGGCCTGACGATCATGGGGACAGCAGACCCAAGCGCTCCAAAAAGGACAAAGGGCCTCATAAGGAGCCTCCTGTGGACCAGGCCCCCTGTCATCTGCCTTCAAAGGACAGCACAGCCAACCTCACCACGGCACTAAATATTGAGTTGGCCTCTGTCAGAGTGGATGACTCTAACCTATGGGGCCAGCCTGCGCAGCCAATCGCTCCGGTGACCCCCGCTGCCAGTGACACTGCTCCCAACGCACCGGCCCCTGACCGTCCAGAATCAGTGCCTGACCAAGAGGTCCAAGCTCCGGCCTCCCAGATTGCCTCTGACCCATCCATGGTCCTGCTTGCTCGCACTGATCTACAGGCAATGCTCTCAGCAGCCGTCCAGCAGGGTCTCTCAGCCAGTCTACAAATAACCAGCAGCCTGGTACACAGACCCATATGCCTCAGCCAGGGCCTTCGCGGGGTCCAGCACAACCTCTCCACTCAACGCATGCATCCACTAGGAGGTATGATCCTTCTTCTTCTTCCTCCGAGGAGGATTCCTCCAGCCTGTCGGAGACAGAGGATAAGAAACATAGGCGGGCAATGTCTGATGATGAGGATTTCATCCCAGGTACCTCGGTGTCAGCAGCGACCCTCTTTGACCCGGCGCTCTTCAGCTCCCTACTTCACAAAGTGAGACAGGCGGCCGGCATTGCCGCCATGCCGGCATAACCCACCGCCGCGACAACCGACCCTCTGTTTTCCACTCAGGCACCTGCCCTGGAGTCTGTCCCGGCACCTCCATTGTTCACCGACTCGGTGCTTCGCTACTACTGGGCTCCTCCGACTGCCACTTCTTCACTATGGACACTGCCTTTTTGCAGCTTCTGGAAGTGCGTCCAGTGGACCCTCCTGTGGCGGCCCTCTATTCTCCCAACACAGTCCCAGGAGATGCAGAGGAGCTGCTGCAGCCGGAGGAGCGCAAAGTGGAACAGACGACCAAGAAAGCTCACCAGGCCGCCACGTGGGCGGTTCGAGCCTCGACGACAGCCTCATTCTTTAATCGCACATCTTTAAAATGGTTCAAACAGCTCCAGGACCATCTCCCGGCTTTGGATACAAGAGCTCACCAGGACATCATGAGGCTGATTGTAGCTACCCAGCTGTTGGTGGACGCCACCCTCCAGGCATCCCGCTTTGCTTCCAGGGCCATAGTCCACGTCGTGGTGACTTGTCGCATGCAGTGGCTCTGGGAGTGGCAAACAAACGCCAAGCACAAGTGGCACCTTGGTACATCCCCGTTCCAGGGCAAGGGTCTCTTTGGGGCCCCCTTGGAACCTCTCCTTATAGAGAATAAGGACCACAAAAAGGTGCTTCCTGCCAATGTCCGGAAAGGGGGCAGTAAACAGCAGTTCCATCGCAAGCCATTCCTGGTCCTCATGCCTGTGACCCATTGGCCCACCAAGGGGCAGGTCAGTATGTTTACCGGCCAAGGCAGGGACAGGATAGGTATCAACACCCCCGCCAGACCAAGAAGCCCTTTCGAGGGGATGGGGGTCGCTATCAGCGATGCCCCAGATGAGGTCCCTTCCGACCACCCCATTGGGGGTCATCTGTCCCAGTATTCCCACCTCTAGACGGCGGTCACTCATGACCAGTGGGTGCTAGACATGGTGACTCACGGCCTCTGGCTGGATTTTAGGGCCCCACCTCCTGACTCCTTTTGAGCCTGCCGCGTCCCTAGGGACCCGGCCAAGCGTTCCCTTATGGACGAGGCCATTGAACATCTCCTGGCCATTAGAGCAATACAGCCAGTGCCCCAAGATCAGGCTGGCCTCGGCTTTTATTCAACCTTGTTCATCGTGCCGAAAGCTTCCGGTGGCTGGAGGGCCATCCTGGATCTCAAACGGCTTAACCGATTTGTCAAAGTGTGCAAGTTCAAGATGCACTCCCTTTTTTCTATCTTGAACTGTGTTCAAAGGGGGGACTTCATGGCCTCAGTCGACCTTACGGAAGCCTACCTGCACATCCCCATACATCAGGACCATCAGCGGTTCCTCAGGTTCAGCTATGCAGGTAGGCAGCTCCAGTATCGAGCCCTCCCCTTCGGCCTATCATCTGCCCCTCGTGTATTCACGAAGGTGTTGGCGGTGGTAGCGGCACACCTGAGGTCCACAGGGGTAAGACTACACTGCTACCTCGATGACATTTTGGTTCTAGGTTCCAGCCACCAGCTAGCTATAGATCATCTGCAACTGGCCATCGATACCCTAGTCCACATGGGGTTTTCGGTAAACATAACCAAGAGTCACCTGCAACCCACCAAGCGTCTTCTACACCTGGGAGCAGTCATTGACACCCTTGAATGCAGGGTGTCCCTTTCTCCTGACCGGCAGGTCAGCATTAGGGGCATCGCGACCCAGGTCCTCTGCCTCCGGGAGGCTCCTGTGTGCCTCCTGTCTACCCTGCTTGGGAAGATGGTGTCAGCCTTTTTCATCGTGCCATGGGCACGCCTGCATTCAAGGGAACTACAATGGCTTCTCTTGCCATTTCAGAGAGCGAAGCGCAGCAATTCCAGCCGCCTCGTCCTGGTTCCCCCAAGGGTACATGACTCCTTACGATGATGGAGGTCTTCGGCTATATCGCAGGGTGCCTGTTCTCGGATCCGGTTTGCGAGCTTGTGACAACAGATGTCAGCCTGCTGGGGTGGGGGGCCCATCTCCGGGATCACATCGCCCAGGGCACGTGGACACCAACAGAGTCAGGTCACTCCATCAACTGGCTGGAACTCAGGGCTATCCACCTAGTGCTCAGAGCATTTGCCCCTCACCTTGCTGGTCGCCATGTGCTGGTCCTTACGGACAACACGACAGCCAAGGTGCATATGGTCCAGCAGGGGGGTACTCGCTCCCTCCCCCTGATGAAGGAGGCCCACAGACTCTGCTGCTGGGCGGAACGCCACCTCCTGTCCTTGACAGCAGACCATATCGCGGGGTCGGACAACACCACTGCCGACTGGCTGAGCAGGACAACCATCAATCTGGTGGAATGGCGGCTTCACACGGACATCTTCCAGGCCATTGTCACGAGGTTCGGGCATCCGGTTGTGGACCTCTTTGCTACCAGCCACCAGCTCCCCAGGTTCTTCTCCCAAAACCACAGTCTGGGAGCGAAGGCTTACAATGCCCTCAGGGTCCCCTGGCCCAGAGGGTTCTTCTACGCCTTTCCTCCCTTCCCGATCCCCTCCAAGGTGATTCGGAAGATGATCCTCGAGGGGGCGGAGGTGAATCTTGTGGCGCCCCATTGGCCACATCAACCATAGTTTGCTGACCTCATGCAGTTATCCGTGGCTCCATCATGGACCCTCCCGGTCTGGCAGGACTCCCTCTCCCAGGGTTCCCTCTTCCACCCGGACCCAGCATGGTTGAGGCTGACCTCCTGACGGTTGAGCGGGGCTCCTTAGTCAGTCGCCAACTCTGCCAGGGGGTCATCACAACCATGCTGGCCTCCCGACGGGCTTCCACGCAGCGGATATATTCCACGACCTGGCGCATTTTCTGTGCATGGTGCTCTTGGAACGGCTGCTCTCCTTCCGGAGTTCCAATCCATAAAATCCTGGAATTCCTCCAGGATGGGCTGGATAAGGGTCTTCGGCCAAATATCCTTCACCGGCAGGTGGCTGCCCTCTCCTCGGTTCTCTCCTACGGGGAGGCCCCCTCCCTGGAACACGTCCTGGAGGTTAGGCAATTCCTGCAGGGGGCACACAACATATGCCCCCCGACGGTACATAGGTTTTCCTCCTGGGACCTTGCCCTTGTATTG
Organism: Imantodes cenchoa; assembly: GCA_027560375.1. Classification (NCBI taxonomy): domain Eukaryota; kingdom Metazoa; phylum Chordata; class Lepidosauria; order Squamata; family Dipsadidae; genus Imantodes; species Imantodes cenchoa. The sequence goes on from JANHGD010007243.1 coordinate 48,740, forward strand.
AAGGCCTTGACCGTAGCTCCCTATGAGCCTATCCGCAGGGTTTCTCTCCTGCAACTGACATATAAAGTGGTCTTCCTGGTCGCCATCACTTCGGCCAGGAGGATCTCCGAGTTGTCAGCCCTGTCAGTTAGGGCAGATCTTTGCATTCTGCATAGGGACAAGGTGGTGCTCCGGCTGGATCACACCTTCCTTCCTAAAGTTAATTCCTGGTTCCACCGGGCCCAGGAGATCACCCTGCCTACCTTCTTTCCTCATCCTTCCTCGGAGGATGAGCGCAGGTGGCACACATTAGATCTATGCCATGCCATCGCTACCTACATTGACCGTACGGTCTCCATTCGGAGGTCCGAGATGCTCTTTGTTTCCTTTCAACCCTCTTCCCTGGGGAATAAGGTGTCACCATAGGCCGCTGGCTCCGGGCGGCGATATCCGCGGCTTATGACACTCGGGATCTCGCCAGGCCGCTGAGTATCTTGGCCCATTCCACCAGGAGTGTGGCCACCTCGGCTGCCTGGCGATCTAGGACCTCTCTTGAAGAGGTCTGCTTCTCCTCTTCAATTTGTTAAACATTATAGGATTGATGAGTTTGCTGCCAAGGATGCTTCCTTCGGTCGCAGGGTCCTCTTGGCTGGGACTCAGGCCGGGGCCTCTGGACTTGTTCTCCCTCCCTAGGACACCCAGCTTGGGTATGTCCCATCCTGGCTGATAGTTCCACCCACTATGGAGAAGGGGCGTTGTACTTACCGTGATACGC
>JANHGD010007247.1:2369-12815 GCA_027560375.1 Imantodes cenchoa
TTGAAGTCCCCCAGAACCATAAGCCTGGGGAACTCCAATGCCAGGTCAGCTACTGCCTCGAGCAAGCCAGGCAGGGCTGATGTGATGCAGCTGGGAGGCAGGTACGTCAACAACAAGCCCACCTGAACCCTGATGTCCAATCTCACAAGTAGGGACTCACACCCAACAATCTCCGGAGCAGGGAGTCCGTGTCGGCAAAGGCTTCTGCGGATTGCCCACTCCCCCACCCCTTCCCTGGGCCCGCGACTGATGCCACACCAGAAACCCGTCCGGGCATATCTCTGTGAGGGGACTCCCCCCTCCGGGCCCAGCCAGGTTTCAGTGATGCAAGCCAGGGCAGCTCCCTCATCCAGAATCATATCTCGGACGAGAGGAGCCTTGTTGACAATTGACCTGGCATTGTAAAGCAACAGCCTAAGCTCAGGGTCCTAAAAGCCCGAGTCACCAGGTCTCACGGAAGAGACCGGAGGGCCTGAACAAGAAATCTCTGTAATGTAGCGATTTCTAGTTCCCCGAGAGTGGCCCACCCTCCGGCTCCCGTCATATCTACCTCTCCCTACTACGACCGGTATGCTCCGACCCTCAACCCCTTCGAAGGTCCGCCCCCCTCCCCTGCCAGCCTCCAGGCCATTCAACAGGCCCACTCGCTCATACATACCAGGATCAGCGAGGCATGTTCCAATCATGAATGAATCATGCCCTGTACAGAAAAAGGGACCAGTGAAATAATAAGCAACGTTTAGGATGTCAGTTTTTCATTTTTATCATATAACCATGACAAATAACTATGAAGTTAAAGGCAAAGTGTCCCTACATGTATTTTCTCCTTTGATTTGTTAGCTGCAAAATAAGAGAAGTGGTGGTCGTGGTGGAGAATATGGGTCTGACTTCATTCCTTCCCTTTTCAGCTTCAAACTGGCCCATAGCAAAGTTATCTTTCTTTTTAGCTAAGGACATATATTAAAGACATATGTTGAAATGACAAAAGTCATTTGGGCAACACATGCAAGTCTTCAACATAAGCTGCAAGGAAAAAAATGAAACAAGAAATCATTCTAGAATTCATTCATAACTCCCATCCATCTAAATGCTGTTTGAAAGGGAAACCTTCCCAATGATTCTACTTTAGAAGTACTTTGCAGGGCTAAGATTGGGTGGGACAACCACCGAACGACCCTTCTTCAGTGAATTAAGCAGAAGGGCTCTTAGAGTTCACCAAGACCTGTCTTTTTATCCCCCCTACCTTAGATTAAATAAAAGCCCATAATGTAGAATTATTTGGGATTTCAGTCCAGACAAATGGAATATTCTTGTCTCCACTTATCTCTCTTAATCCAGGAAGTGTGCAAGATGTGTTATATTTTAGCACATAAAGTAACTAGTGACTGGGGGGGGGGGGGATGTCACATTAAAGGAAAAAAAACCACAGAGATGCAAAATATAGGGCAATTTTCATAGATCACTGGGAAATTACATATTACATGCATAAAGGATCTTCCTTTAAAAGAATTACCAGAAAGGAAATAAAAGGCTGAGTCGCAAGAATAGTATAGAAAGCTAGAGTAGGTGGGATTAATACAATTAGGCAACTTTGCACTTCTTAATTCTTTTAAGGTAGAAAAGTACCACAACTCGGCAGCAAAGATTAATTAATAATTAAAATGATCAGAGCAGGGAAAGGTTTCTTATACCAGCAAGAATTGATCTAAGTTGTCAATAATATGTTGCAGGAAATCAGTTACAGAAAAGGTCATCTGCACTTCAAGCATTTGATCTGCTCTTCTACAATGGCATGAGGGTGATTTTAAAGGGACACACGCTAAGTGAGCATTGAGACATTTAGGTTTACATCTCTTTTTAATTATGTGTGTGTACAGGCTATCTAAGAGTTTCATCTTGAAGGCAAATAGGTGCTTCAGAGCTCCCAGTGGTCTTTCTGCAATTCTTAAAGAATCTGATCTTTTTCTGGGAACACATGGCTACCTTCAGGGACATGTTGCACACAGATACTATGGAAGTGTTCCTGCACACACCAAATAATTTTGCTTTCACATCTGAGTGGTTGTACAGAATATACATATCCATCTCATTTAGCACACAAACAATGGAAAGAGACATAATTAAATAAATGTGGCTGCTCCCAATCCCACTATATCTAGTTTGGATATACTCGTTCAGTATAACCCTATCACCTTTATCTTTTCTCATCTTGGGCTAAAGTATGTTGTAGAACAAAGGAGTTTAGAGAATCAGGTAGTTTTTCTGAACAGGGAAAAGAAATCTATTTGCACCACTGCATAAAACATGAAGTTACTCAATGTCATATTCTTTTCTTTTTTAAATGTGGCTCTTAACTCCTAATCATCAGGCATGATAGATGACCATTTTTGGTGCTTGAACATTTTGTTTTATTATTTTTTCCAAGTGGTCATTTTATAATCACAATAAATGCTCTGGCCAAGGGATAATACTGATTAATCCACACCTCAGCAGTGCAAGAAGCAGGAACTGAAATGCACCCAAGGTGTGCATTAATGAGCCCTCCTGTACAGACCCATCATGTCTTACTGTTTAATTAAATCCCAAACCTTCTCTTTGAAGAGAAGGTTACGAATATTTTTAAATCCATCTTTCTTTCAATTTTCTTCACCAAGTGGGGCTGAGAGAAAACACAGAATATTTAGAACAATATTTTAATTTATGGTAACATTGCTCTGTTAGATGAAAAGAATGTAATATTTTAAAAAGGGGGAATTTGATTGAGATACTTAAGTGCATGGTATATTACATGAAATGTCTGATCATAAGGAAAGGTAATATCTACTCAAAATTATAATTTCTGTACTTTGAAATCATCTTAGCAAATTATCTACCCATTTCAAATTGTAGCACTTGTCAAAATCAACTGCCAAGCAGCTCAAGTGCTCTTCTGAATCAACAAAACAGATGTATAGCGATGTGAGGTTGGAGAGATGGAAATAAAAGTGAACTATATGCCAGTCATTGCCCTTAATCTCTTGAACCCAATACTTAACAAAGTGGTTATCACAGATCTTTGAGGCACTATTTATAATGGATGGAGAAAAAAATCAAGACTTGAATCTTAATAATAGATGCAAAAACACTCTAAAATTATTTGCATCTTGGTAGCCTGCAAAGCTTAATATGACTCCTTCAAAACATGGAGGTGATGGAAGGGAAATTAGAATACATTTCACTAGGCTACTGCAAGGTCAAAGAGATGAAGTCTCTAAATTAACTCTTGCTTTGGTTAAAGTATGGCAAACAATTGGCTAAATCCACCTGCCCCTGCTGCTTCCAGTAGTATAAAAGTGAAACTCCTGCAAAAATCAATGGATGCATTCAGATAATTTAGGAATGGATGCATTCTTGGAATTCAGGAAAAATCTGGCAAAATATAAAGCCTGTTTGGGACTCAATGCGGCACTCTAAATTCAGTTTAAACCTCCCAATTGGTCCATTTTGCTAAATTAGACATTATGGAATTAATTTCTACCAGATATCACATTTCAGCATCCTCATGCACACCTACACATGATTAGACTCTTTATTATTTCATACTTGTATAACTGTGTTATTTAATCTGCCCAACTGGCATATTTTTCACACTGAACTAAAGTGTAACAAGCATTTTAGCTTTCTAGAGGAAAGCTAAACAAGCATCTAGCTTCCTGAGAAGCAGATTATCACTGGTACTTAGAAAGTTGCTCCACATTTCCTGAATTACTTTGCAAACACACTCATACAGTACATTCCCAATTTTGGTTAGTTCAAGCTCAGCAAAACAGAATTCCCAGGATCCCATTTCTTCTTACTCTATTGTTCCCAAAGGTTTACATGTAACACTCACAGCACCATTTATTTTTCTCCTTTTCCCCCCACTGTCATTTCTGTACAGATTTAATATAACCGAAACATGGTTTCCACTGAGAGCTACAGGTAGCAGTGTTCCAAAGCTGCCGATAATTGGTGTCTGCCATGCCAGCTTACAGCAAGTTATGTAAATCACAGCAAGGTCCCTACAACCCCTAAAGGCATGATTTTTTTTTAAAAAAAGAAAGAAACCTCAACATAGATGCTAACTGTGGAAAGCGAGTAGTAGTCTTCTCCACTAAAGGAATCCAAAGAGACCACAACAGCAAAGTAAACTCAACCCTTTCAGAATATATACATTCACTTCTGAAGTTTAAATTCCTTTTGAGGGAAAGAAGAACAAGCTACAATAATAGCTTTATTTTTCAAAGATGCTTTCCCTTTGCTGGCAGAATATTCTATTATTCAAAAGAGCACCAGGCTTTGGATGCAGATTTTCCTGCTTCTTCTTGCAAAAAGGATGCAGATTTACATGTATTAGTTCAACCATCTTCCTTGCCTGTATAACAATATCTTTATGGTTTCTATAATTATATAGAATTATCTGATCTAGATAAGGCTCAATGCTCAAACTATGGAACACTGTGCTTTGGAAGGCTTACTGCTACACCATCTTTGATCATTTCACAGTCATAAACCTTCACCATGCTTTCTACTATTTTTTCCCATCTTAATATTTGTACTCATTTCTGTCTCACATAGATACAGTAGGTCTAGTTTCTCTACTGGCTGGAAGACAAATGTTACATTAGATAGACAGACAAAACCTTTTAAAATGCTATTTGAATCTTCTGTCAAGCAGTGGCAGACATGTGTTTAATACTAGTAACTGCACATGCAGGAAATGTTAGATGGAGAACAATCTTCTTCATGATAGCTGCCTATCAACATGACAGATTGTTTTGCTTACTAGATGGACTAAAAGGGGCATCAATAAGAAACATGACTGGAACATTTGTGGCTTGATTCTGGATCCAGAAATTACGTTTCCAGGACAGTAAGTTCATACAGAAATCCTGGACATTCCCTTTCTTGATGTGATCTATAGGAATGTCTCAGTTCTTGTAGAATAGGATGTGAACTCCATATTTATAAGAATATATGTCAGCCAAATACTTTCTTTTGCTGTGATTTGTTGGTTTGCTCTAGAATCCAAAGCACTCTTTGACTGAAGATCTGTTTAGTGACTTGAAGAGAGGCAGGTAAGTTTCTTTCTTTCATAAGTAACTTGCAATAAACAATGAAAGTGTTAGATTCATGCGTAAATGAAGAGGCGAGTCACAGGAACAGTTCAGCACCTTATTGTCTATTAGCTAGAATTAATACGGACTGCCGGCAGGCTGCAGGGAAGCCGCTTTTAAGGATTTCTCTGAAGCTTGCTAGCCAATGACAGGAGTTTATTTCTCCCACCGCTAGAATAGCCAATCAACAGCGGCTATGCAAATAATCACTACATACATCCATATATAATACCCCTCCCCTCTTAGTTTCTGGAGTGTCTAATCAGAAGTCCATGAACATTATGTAGTCCCGTAAGTAAACAGGTCACCTGACAGTCCTACTGGGCCTGCGCGATTCAGTTCTTTGGGAGTCTTCAACTGTAGCAGACATGCCTGTTGCTGCTCCTCCACTGTTTCAGGGAAATATCTGGAACTGGCCTCCAGGCGTGGCGGCTGAAGTCTCTGCTCTGTCATTCTCTAACCCCTGGTGACTTCGCTGGGCTCCAGGGTTGACTGGTAGGTGCTTGCGCTCCCTTTCCGGGCTTGAGAATAGGGTCGCTGGTTGTCTTTCAGTCAGGGCCTGGTCCTCACCATGGTTTTCTGTGTTGCTTGTGTAGGATGGACTGCGGGGCGGAGACCTGGGTTGTTCTTGCCACTCATCTGTCGTGGTCTCTGGTTGACAAAGCCAGAAATCTCCCAACCTGTTTCTGAGTTGATAGATGTGTCTCCATCATTCTCGCCCATTGTCTCACTTTGTATGATTTGGGGCCAGTGGTTTCTATTACCATGGCCCTCACCCATTTGGGTTCTCTCATATAGTTTTGAGTGAACACCAAGTCCCCCATTGCTAGTGTCCGGGTTGGTTTGATTGAGCCCAGAGGTGTCTCTGGGTTGTATGTTGGATTAAGTCTGTCCAGTTGGGACCTTAGTTTCCATCCCATCAATAGCTCTGCCAGCTCCAGTTGGTAGCTGCGCACGGAGTAATGTGCTGGGTCAACAAGAACTGGTTGATTCATTCTTGCCAGTCTCCTGGACCCATTCTGGTTAGTGTCTCTTAGGTTAGTCTCACCATACTCTCCACTTGGCCGTTGCTAGCCGGACTGAATGGTGAGATGAGTGCATGTCTTATGCCCAGGCCGGATAGGAAAGCTTCCATGTGTCTGGCTGTCAGTGGTGGCCCGTTGTCTGATACGAGGCCATCTGGCAAACCATGGGTTGTGAACTGCTTCCTTAGGGCTCATATGGTGGCATCTGTCGTCGATGAATGTATGTTTATCACCTCTAGCCATTTCGAATAGGCATCGACTACAATGAGGAAAGTGTGGCATGCCATTGGCCCAGCGAAGTCGATGTGCACTCTTGACCATGGGCCTCTTGGGGTCTCCCATTCACAAGGTTTGGTTCTTGGTGGGGCTGGTCGGGTTTCCTGGCATGGCATGCAAGTTTCTACCCACTCTCTAATATCCTTATCCAGTTGTGGCCACCACAGGTAGCTCCTTGCTAGTGCTTTCATGTGCACTATGCCAGGGTGACCTATGTGGAGAGTCTTTATTACTCTTTTTCTCAGGCTCTGAGGGATTATTACTCGTTCCCCCCGCAGTAGACAGCCCTTTAGAACCAAAAGTTTAGCCTGTTTGTTCTTAAAGGTTTTGAATTCTTCTCCTTTCTCCTTCTCCTGTGGCCATCCCCTCAACACCCAGTTCATTACTTTAGTCAGCATCTGATCTCTCGCTGTGTGTTCCACGATGTCTTGAGATGTGACGGGATTGGTCTGTTCAATGTCGACTAGTAGGATTTAGTCCACAGGAGTGGGGTCTTGGATGAATTCTGGGTCTGGCCAGTGGCTTAATGCATCCGCGTGATTTATGCTCTTCCCTGGTCTATGTTTAAGGGTGTAGCTGTAGCCTAACAGGAATGTAGACCTCTTTTAATGGCCTTTCCTTTAAAGTGCAATCTCACACACTTCCAAACCTATACAAAGAAATGCTGGACCTGTTCAAAACTTTTGAGAGTTATTTAGTAATGCATGTATCAAAACACACAACATACCTCTGGACTTTGGCAGAACTGTGTTATTGCACTGAAACAGAATTTTTTTTAAAAAAAGTTGTTTGGCATATCTCCACCAAAAATGTTTCATGAAATTTTTCACTGGCATCAGCTGGGAAAGATCAGCTTCACATGGAGATGTTTTTTTAAACGTGGAGGCTTCCAGTCAACAAATCAATTGGAGTCAGTTAGCTCTGTTTGAATGTGTAAGATTTTCAATATTACTAATTCAAGATTTTATAGGAAAAGAAGTGGTTGCCTGAGTACCTTACTACATAGAGGTTGTTGTTTTTTAAACATAAAAATAGACTTTCAACCTTCTCCTTGTCTCATCAAGCTTATTTGACATGGCAGAACAATTCTTGTGAAGTATGGGAGAACTAGCATCCAAGGACATAATGTGATAAGATATGAATGCTTGGTCCAATTTTTAAAAAACAATTCAGTAAAAGGGCCAGTCTACTACCCCGCTAAAAAGATCTGTTGCCGAGAGATTTCCCTCTTTCCTATGCTGTTAGACTTTCAGTTCTGTTTTTCTGAAAGTTTCTCTAGGAAAGTGCATTGCTAAAGCTCCTATTTTATGTTCATGGTGGAGCAGCAATTAAGGTGTAAGACTAGGCATTCTTTATAAATGATTCAGAATTGCTCTGGACCTCATACAAGCCCAACAAGTCTGCTCAATTAATTATAGTTTACCTAGCTGTACTACTACACTATACTTTATACCTGTTGTACTTAGATTATTTGGAACCTGGAACTGGTCTAGACCATGGGAATGTGTGTAGTGATTGGCTCCTGACAAAGGAAGCACGTAACACTAATTTTGCAGTTGTATATAATCTAAGGCATGGCTGTCAAACTTGCGGCATCAGGTTGCCATCACATGACATTTTGCGATGTTTTTTTCCATCACGGAGCTGGTGTGGGCATGGCCTGCACGTGATGCATCTGACCCATAGGCCACCAGTTTGACATCTCTGAAAGGTGTTGGTGCTGGCCTATAATGCTCTCATGGCTTGTCATCTGGCTTATCTGTAGGATCATCTGTGTGAACCAAATTTGAGGTGAGAGGATTCTAACAATAGAAGATTTTGCTTTTCTTTGGTGGCACTTCAGTTTGGAATAGTTTCCCCTTGAACTTCAGACTGATCCCCTCTTTCTGTTGTTTGTATAACTCTTGGAAACAGAATTTTTTCAATGGGTATTCTATTTATTTAATGTACTCTACCACTCCTATTTATCTCCATCCTTATTTTATGTAGATGTTTCTTGTTTTTGTTTATGTTTATACTTGTGTATACTTGTGCATACTTGTGCATGTTTCAATTGTTGACAGTTGCATGATTGTGGCAGTGTACAAGGCTGATAATAAAGTAAAAATAAAGCAGTTCAATTTTCTTTGGGCTTTGGTACGAATCTGAAAGAAATGTGCCATTTTGTGTTAAGGAATAAATTGTAGCCCAGCTGGAACCTCTAGGTCAAAACCAAAATCCAAACCAAGACGCATGGTGTGATTCAGTCACTTCCATATTAGTATTGTTTTTTGTCTGTTTCTCTCTATTTTTTTCTGCCTACAGGTTTTTAAAAATTATATACCATCAAATAGGTGACAACTGTTAGGAGTCACATAAATATTTCCTTTATGATGGTCTATCCTTAACCTAGTCTTTCAAGTCTTCCAACAGTGCACCCATTGCCACTGCAACTATGTGCCATTCACCTTGCTGTTGGTCACCTTATTCCCTTTCCTTCCATCTTCCCCACCATTACAGCTTCTAAGTCTTTGCACAAGGTATATGAAGTGGGATAATTTTAGCTTGGTCATTTGTTTTCTCAAGTGAGAACTCCGAGTTGATTTGTTTTATGATCTACATCAGGTCTGCTTCAATTCAAATCCTAAGAAAGAAAACCCCTCAACTCCATGGATTTAGAAAAGAGGTACTTTTATTAAGAATGAACTCACAACAGCAAAAGAAAGGCAAGATCTGGGAAAAATCCACGCAAAAGTTACACATTGAAAGTCACCTCAAATCCTTTCTCCCAGGGTCCAGTTGAGAAAGACCAATCAGTGTCCAATATGAAGTTGTGGGAAAACCTTTTCAGCAGATGTTATATGCCTCCGGAGGCCCAGGATGGTTGGCCTTGGAAAAGTCTAAACAACTCCATTCATTTGATGGGTAGCAAATCTCCTTTCCAATTCTCATGGTAACACTTCACACCAGCTCACTTCCACATCCTAAATGCCAAAATACCCAATTTCCATGGCAGCCAAGGGCAAGCAACCTGCAAACTGCACTCTGGAGATCCGGCTGACATTTGGGTCCCCTTTGACAGAGGCGTTGGCTCTAAAAAAAATAAAAAGCATAATTCAAAATTAAAGTAGAGGCAAAAAAAATGAAATAAGTCAATTAAGGAACACTGCTTAGCACAGGTTTGTTAATAATTTGGAAGTTTCTCCCCCCCCCCCTATTATTTATTTTGTCATTAGAAATTCTTTTGAACTGAATAAGAGGGAATCAGGAAATTAAAGGATTAGGAATGAAAAAAGAAGAATACAAAATACAAGTGTTTGCCGATGACATAGTATTTATTATCAAAGACCCCCAAAACTCAGGACCTAAATTATTGCAGGAGATAGAAGAATTTGGTAAAGTGGCTGGCTTAAAGATCAAAAAGGACAAAACAAAAATAATAACAAAAAACCTCACAAAGAAACAGGATAAGGAATTAGAAACCACATTGGGAATCCAGACAACAACAAAAATCAAATACTTCGGGATTTGGTTGACAGCCAAATGCTCAACGATAAAAGAAAACAACTATATGAAATTGGCACAAAAAATTCAAAAAGATTTGGAGGTCTGGTCAAAATTACAAATTTCTTTAATTAGGAGAATAGCCGCAATAAAAATGAATATATTACCAAAAATTCTTTACCTATTTCAAACGGCTCCAATAAAGATTGGGAATAAATTTTATACAGAATCAGACAAATCAAATTTGAAATTCATTTGGAATGGAAAAAAGACAAGGATTAAAAAAAATATTACAAGATAAAAGAAAGAATGGAGGTTTTGGATTACTGGCTTGGAAATTATATCATCAGGCAACGACAGTAACCTGATTAAAGGAATGGATAACACTTACCAACAAAAGATTATTGACTATACAGGGACATGACCTGCAAACAGGTTGGCATTGTCACAAAAAATCTTATCTTTTGTTATGGAAACAATTACGAGGGTGAATCTTGGCGTTCCCATGGCAGTAAAAATAGAACTTA
>JANHGD010007247.1:34511-49337 GCA_027560375.1 Imantodes cenchoa
ATTATTAATTTATAAGAAATAAAATATTATTTATTTATTTTCCATACTTCTTCACTGTCCATCTCCCTCATTATAGTCATTTGCTCAATTTTATTTTTTCTTTATTGTGATAAAGATTTTTTTTTTTAATACTGGTTTTTAGCAGCAATATTTCTAGGTCAATCCAATATTCCCACCATAGAGATACCTGTAAGTGTTAATACTCCAGCTATTTAGCAATGAATTGAAAGATTATTCAGAGGAAGGTTTCCTGACCCTTCTTTTCAGTTCATCAAATTATCTTTCTTAATAACATAAAATTTCCACAGTGAAAATGTAAGAGAGAATTAAATACAAAGGGCATCAAGATCTTCAAACGATCATTTAGTATAGATTTTCACTTTTAAGATAGCAATCTAATAAACCACAAGATATGCCTCCTGTTTGAAAATGTAGTCTAAACTTTATTTCCTTGTTGCTCGCAAAGGTGTTAGGAAATAATATCAAGTCATTTAAAAGATCACACCACTGAAATTGCTGTCCAATTATAGGAGTGCCTTGTATTAGACACTAAGCATTATTGGTCATTTAAAAACAAACACATGTTATTATCTTATATAGTATTTTGAACAGAAATAGAACAGCACCCAATTTGATCACTTGTATTAAAATGTACTTTATTCAAGATGTTCATTAAATTACATGAATTGCTTAATGCTTTATATGAAAAGTTTGCTTGATAGAAAATACAATGCAGTGAAATGATTTTTTGTCTGTGCAGCATGCAGTTAGTTTTCTACATGCTGTGTATTACGTATCACTCATTAATATTAGATAGAAAATCCACATTAGATTATAGTACCTTACTTCTTTATTTCAATTTATTTCTGTTCTTTTCCTTCTTATTGCTATGCATATTTAATTGCTCATGTAATTTATAATGAATGCTTCTTTCAAATATAGATAGATATAAACAAATCCCAAATTGTCAACAGATAGGAAAAGATATAGGAAAATAAAAAATCTTGACTTTTCACACACACACACACACACACACACACACTTCATAGAGGTTTATGACTTCTAATACGATATATATCACAGAATCAGTCTGCTAAAAGCAAGAAACAGAATCAGTATTTTTGCCAGCAAAATAATTGTATTAAAAGAAAAAGAGCCAGGATTTAAAAACAGCCTCACCCAACTATATTTTCTGGAATCATAAAAAAACAACAACCAAATTGAAGTCACTAGAAAGCTTTAAGGAGGGAAAAAACAATATTTAAGAACACATGGCCTTGCATCGTGGTTATTGTTGTCTCAAAAGCATGTCATGATAATTCCCTGTAAAATGATTATTTCTAAAACAATCAAGATAATATATCTCAATAAAAGTGGATTGATTTAACAACAAATAATTGATCAATCTTTATTGATTACAGAGGAGTCAGTGTAATTTTAGTGAATTGTGTCTGCCTTTCGTTTCCCAGCAGAAATTTTTCTTGTGATGATCAAAAAACAAATTACATGATATTTTGTGTGCTACCTATGTAATATCAAACTAATTACCTTTCAAAACAACGTTGATGCTCAAATGAATAAAGAGAAGTATCTTCACTATACTTGGTATCTTGCTGCAAATTTTCAGTTCTCAGTTTGTAGCACTTACCTAAAACCCTGATGTCAGCTTCTCAATTCATTAATACAGAAAACAAGACAGCAGTAACTATTATAGGAAGAAATTCAAGAGGATCTTAGAATACAAGAATCAGAAAGATTAAGAAAGTAATACGATTTTTTTCTTAAGTAGGAGTAATTTCAGGGAAATAGTTAACTCTATATTGTCTGAAACTTTTTTAAACAGCAAAAAGTTATGACTAATTGAATTAGACAAATATAAAGACAATCTATGGGTGCCAAACTTTTGATATTATTGTCAGCACATTATAACTAAGGACTAATTGGAATTAAAATACCTAGTTATTTTAGAAGCCCAATTACATTAGTTCTAGTCAGTGTCTTGTCTTATGGACTTTAAATCTGTTCCAATGTAACAAAAAGTCTTAGCTTTATCTAATAGCATCAGGACAGAAGAAACCATTTGATCATTCAGAGTATCACTAATATAAAAGATGCCTTAATTGCATATATTTCAATACTGGGCCCAATTAGTATATTTACTGATTTTAAGTATACACAATTGGAGATAAATAAGCAGGGATTTTCAGGGTTATCCTCAATACAGGCCTTCATAAAAGTTAAACAGAAAAATATTTTTTCCCATTTTCCTTGGGAATACAGATTTTTTTCTGGCTGCATTTAAAGAAGCTTGCTGAATCAAAGAACTAAAATGATTATTAAATCCTGAAATGATAAAGGGGTTATGCCTTAACATTATTTTCTCTCTCCTACACTTTTTAATGCCTTTATATTTAAAGCAGATTTCTTAGTTTTAAAATGCCTTCATATAAATAAAATTATTAATTTGTTTACTATAGCAGTAACAATAATTATAGCTGCATGCAAAAACCCAGGGCAAAGCATTATATTTTATTGTGTGATTATTCAAAAATAATTTTAAAAATTGTATTATGCTTATAAAGAATGAGTTAAATTATTTACATAGCAGAGGTATATTTAGTAAAAGATTTAATGATAGGCTAAAATATCTGAGGAAAAACAAAAATGTTTATTCTGCTTATAAAAATCAAGTTCATAGCCTATATTTATATGAACTGCAGCTCTGCCTCTTTCCAGTTTCACCACACATCTGCACATTTAAATCTTGTTTTTCAAAGCACATTTGAATCAGTGCTGCTTTAAAGATTTAATTTTGATACATATCTACAAATATTTGTAAATCTATCATTCTATCAAAACTTTTTTTTTAAATGTTCATTATAAATTAGAAAGAGGTAAAAGCATATAAAACATTCTGTAATGATAATATTGAAAGAAAATGAGACTTGTAATTGGAATAGATTTATTTAGGAGATTAAAAACATTATTATCAATATAGTTTGATTATAATTCACATCAGGGGTGAAATCCAGCTGATTCTGACAGGTTCTGGAGAATCGGTAGCGGAAATTTTGAGTAGTTTGGAGAACCGGCAAATACCACCTCTGGCTGACCTCGGAGTGGAGTGGGAATGGAGATTTTGCAATATCCATTCCCTGCAGTGGAGTGGGAATGGAGATTTTGCAGTATCTTTCCCCTGCCATACCCCCAAGCCACAGCCACAGAACCGGTAGTAAAAAAAATTGGATTTCACCACTAATTCACATGGTATCTTGCTTTGGCCCCAAAAGGGAATCACTTTGTAATTGAAGGGCAATGATGGAATTGAAGAGGAAAAATGGCTTTGCTTTCTTGAAATACAGCCTCTGCCTGTATACACGAGGCTATGGCATTGATAAAAACTATGCAGTCTGATTCTTCAGTGCATATCCAAAGTACAGCAATAGGTTAAACATTGCAACTGCAGCTCACTTTCTGTCTCTTTCCAGTTCAACCACTTAATTAGGATAAAGTGCTATAGAGTTTTCTTCCCTGATATGTCACAGATTCAGGTCCAAGTAAATATTGAATATTTACTTCAGATCTTTTTAAAATAAATCTGTGGCTTTTGTAATTATTAGCTTAGGAAATAGATTGCTGGTCCTATACTTTAAAATTTATAAACAGAATCTTGCTCTATAGTGGCTCGTGATTATGTTTTATTATTAGTGTATATATTACTGTAAAATGAAATTTAGAATGGTTCCAATAATACAATAAATGAATTTACACAGAATGGTACCCTTCCAACAAAGATCTTCCTATTGCCATTGTTTTCTTTCTATATGAAAATAGAACATTTTGCTATTTATTCAAACCAGAAAAGGAACAGAAAAGTTTATTATGAGGATAGATCCCTTCAACCCTTTAAAAAAACTTTTCAAAATCAAATGAAATTATCTTTGTAGCATACATTACTGCCTTAAATTACTATTACTTTTCCACTATATTTCAAACTGGAATATACAACCTTTGTTTTATATAATTAAATAAAAATTGAATCATTACAAGATTTGCATTTTTCCTGAGATTGAAACCTCTTTGTGAATTTTTTAAAGAAATAAGCTTTTATCTAAAAAGAGTTCTTGAATTTTAATCAACCAATAACAATGTTATTGTTGGATAAGTAATAATTGTCTTCATATAAACTGAAAAATATTGTTTGGGATGATTAATATACAAAGCTGATTATGCATGTGGGAGTGTTGATGCACCATTTTTAGTTCTAGTGTTATTATGTAATTGAGAGAACATGTTCATTTGCTCTAATAACTACTAAGATGCACTTAATAAAATGAAATGTAATAATACTCGTAATTTAATCTATTCATGGAAGTAATTTTAAAAATCTACTATTCTCCTTAATGTAGATAACGTTCATAATTTATAAAGTGTTGTGATGCCAAATTGACAATACCATTGTTTTTTTCCACTCTGAGATGATTCTGCAGCCTTCATTATCTGCATACCAACCTCAGGATTATCAAGGGCAAACAAAAGATAATTAACACCAGAAATAGGCAAATGCAGCAGCTAGTGACTGAGGTTTTTCATTTAATGCAGTGCCCCAGAAAAACCAGGGAAATGAAGTAAGTATTAAAATGAAAACCATTTTCCCCATGCAGAAAATACATTTTATACATATTTAAATCTCAACACTTAAAATGATATTTTGGTTCTAAAGACTATTTCTCAAAAGACTAATTGCCATAATCTCCATTTACCACCTGTGTTATGTGTGTAGAAAAAAGGAAAGTATTATTAAAAATAGTAAATTTCTATGCTTTATACTGAACTATTGTCTTCAGTAGCAGTCTCACATTGAGGACACCTCTATTATATTTTCCACATGATTTTTAAAATTGACTTCATTTTTCAGGAGCTCATTTCGCATATAGTTAAACAGACCAAAGAACAACACCTACATTTTGAGATAAAGTATCAGCAGTTAGAACAGTTAGTGCAATACAGGGATAAGAAAGATTGAGTTGTCAAAGTGCCTATGAATACGTTTTATGTATGCATTCATTAGCACTATGTAATATACAAAATTGCATTTATTTTAGTAACAGCTTTGTAAAGAAATAAGTACTAAAACTTGGGAACTTTCATGTAATAGATAAAAAATTAAAAGGACAACCAAAGAAGGATTTGAAAAAAGACTTGTATTTTTCAGCATCCTGTGCTGCAACTGACTTTGCTTTTTTCAATAATTTCTTACACTGTTTTTCTAAACTGTTTTTCTATATGTGTAACATTTTTTGCTGATAAATGAAAATGAAGGGAGACTATTATAGATCTATTTCGAGCTCTTTTGCTCTCATCAGATAGCCATACCCTTACAGAGATACACACACACACACACACACACACACACACACACACACACACAAAATACCACGAACAGATTATTTCTCCAAATAAACATAAGCAGGAGTTAGTTTCATTTCAGCAGAGCAGACAAGCACAGAGAGGGCTGAGAGTAGAGTGGACAGACAGCAGAGTGGACCGAGCCATGTCCAGCCTTAAGCTGAAGTTTTCAGTTTCTATTCTCTGCACAGACCCAGATGTGTTTACCTCCCATTGGCTGCCTTATTTGCTATGCCTATTCTTTGGCTGACCTTGTTAACATGAGTTTGGTCAACATGGAGGAAAAACAGGTGCTTTGCCTCAGGCAGCCCGCAAGAGTTTCTTCCCCCTCCCGCTTTGCTCAAGAGCTGGAGGCGTGGGAGGGTCAGTGGACACAACACTGAGGAATGGGTGGCTGTTCCTGCAGGGGATTCCCATGCACTGCCCTCACCTGCCTCCCCCATCTGAAGGATGCAGGGAGGGCAGATGGAGGATGAGCGGCCCGAGCCAGTGAGCAAGCGAGGGAAGTGGCAGCGGGAGGCAGAGCCGAAGGTTGAAGTCTACCTGTATTTGTGGTTTATTTTTATGCTGTGGGCCATCCAGAGTCACTTGGAGTTGGGTATCATTCATATTGAATAAATAAATAAATCTTTCCTTTTATGGTCAGAAATAATGTTACATTTCAAAAAAAGCTACACCCAAGCTTAATTTATTGAAATAAAGTTTTACTTCAAAAAAGCTACAGCCTAGCTTAATTCCCATTTATTTAGATTGATCTGTTCTTATCTAATTCAATCCATAGCCTTTTAGCTGGACATTAATGGTAACACGAGCACAATGTAGAAACCTATTGATGGTGTGCAACATGCAAGCTGCTAATGATTTTTAATACAAAATGCGGTATTTGTCCATTAAAATTGACCAGATACACATTTAAGATCAAGACTAGGAGTTGTTTTATTCCAGCTCCCTCTGTAAGTACATAGTATATTGTTGTTTGTAAAATAAAAATCAAATGGGAAAATCAAATGGGAAAAATAATTGGATGTTATTAAACTATTTTGTTTATCTTTATATTCAATGTGTACTTCATTAATTTAATACTATAGTAACATGCAGTATTTTTTTTTACACTGCAAGGCACCTGGCTCTTGTCTTATCTGATTAAATAACATCTCTGTCCTCTTTGCAACCATGCCCTTGCCAGTTTCTTTAATCTATAGTATGAAATCTTTGCATAGAAATACAATAAAATCTCAGAGATATGTATCCCATTCATATCTTGGAGATAAATAAAAACATCCACGTTCTTGGTCCTCAGCCATCAGCTCCGGGTCTCTGTTTCCTAGACGGATTCTTTCATTTCTACATTTTTTCTTTTCTTTAGCACTTTAGTTACAGAAGTTTCATAACATAACAGATTAACAGGGTTGGAAGGGACCTTGCAGGTCATCTAGTCCAACCCCCTGCCCAAGCAGGAGATTTTACATCTGCCTCTACTAGGATCGAACTCACAGCCTCCTGTTTGTGAGGCAAGAGTTCCACCTCTAGGCCACAGCAGCTGGGCTCAATTTCCTTTATAGGTGATTTTTGCTGGAAGAGGTCATACATTTTGGGGATAAATTCTGCTTTTGTAATATTGAATGAATGATAACACATGACTTAGCATGTATATGTGGTCAAGTCCATTTGTTTATCTGCTTACAAAGTTGGATGGATGGATGGATAGAAGATAGATAGATAGATAGATAGATAGATAGATAGATAGATAGATAGATAGATAGATAGATAGATAGCAGAAGAGAGAGAAGAGAGAGTTGATAGATACATAGATTTGAAAGTGATACATTAAAGCAGTGGTTCTCAACCTGGGGGCCGGGACCCCTTTGGGGGGTCGAATGACTGTTTCATAGGGGTCACCTAAGACCATCAGAAAAGACAAATTTCCCATGGTGTTAGGTTACTAAACAACTTTGCAGCATCTCGGCGTGCTTTCGCCTCGATCCTTTCCTTTTTGAATGAAAGCTTCCAAAATCTCTGATTGGATTGCTTTTTCAAGAGGCAACTGGACTTTTTTTTATTTTCCTTGAAGACGTTTTGCTTCTCATCCAAGAAGCTTCTTCAGCTCTGTCAGTCAGTCAAACTTGCAACAATGAAAATATATCCTGCATATTAGATATTTACATTACGATTCATAACAGTAGCAAAATTACAGGTATGAAGTAGCAATGAAAATAATTTTATGGTTCCACATCTTACAGAAAAGAAATCCTCCTCTAGGAGCTCTTCTATCACATGTAAACCAAGAAGGAGAACCACAGAATGGCTTGAGAAGATAGTTCTAAAGCACAATTCTTTAAATCAGACCTAATGCTTCAGTATCAATATTCTTAGTTGGGTCAGAAATGGTCAGGAAGCAAGTGCCGTGCAGAGGTCAAAACATTGTAAAAATGTGCTCGTATTTGTTACACCCATTTAAGTCAAGTATTCTTGCCCAGGCTTGTGAATAATCTCTTAACCTCTCACTTGTGGTGAGAGGTTGTAAGCAACGAAGAAAGGAAGAAAACTCTTGAAACTGGCAGTTCTTAAAAAAAAAAAACCTGCACCAAAATAAACAATGGAGATTTGTGAGCGCAGATGGGTTTAGAACAATCTGTAGACTTTATTGCAAGTTGTAGATTTTTCTCCTATTCCTTCTAGTTTACAGGTACAGTACTTGATTCCTGTCTACAATATGGTCTATCATCTACCAAAACAAACACCTCTGAGAAACTAGAACAACATTTGATTTAGCGTTCAGGGCGTAGCAGGAAGAATTGAGCAAACCATTAATCAATAAAAAGCCTTTAAAAGCAACCACAGTAGCAAGCCAGCATTTGTGCCTCTTCTTTAGTGACTATAAATAATCTATAGTTTTCCAAAGGAGTAAACTCCATTTAACTGCAAGTTACAAGAAAATGAAAGCAAAAGGTTGGCTCTGTAATAGCACTTAGCTTACTGATGCTGATGGGGAGAAATCTATTAAAGTACATAAAGTGGATCACAATGGAATAGGTTTTAAACCACAAAGTTTGACCTATATTGAGCTTTCTAAAAGCATTCAAGACCTTCCTTTAAGAGCAAGAGATGCAAAAATTAGATCAGCCTATGAATTTAAGTATACTCCAGATTCTACCAAAGAAGATACTGTTCCACATGAGGAAGGTTCCAGGAAAGAGGGCCTATGATTATAAATTGAGGATCTTGATACTCAATCTCTTGACAGTTGGAAACTCCACGGGTAATCTCATTTTTCTAAAGAAGGGTTTACAGTAAAAATAAAAATAATAGCACAGTAATAACAATTTTTTTTCCTGAGAACATGAAATAGTTGGACCATATCCAAATTGACATGATACAGATCTTTGTTTAAAAGACTCATTTTAATATGGCTATTACAAAATCCTTGTTATGAGTAATTGATTGACTAATTGGTTCTCCCTAACTCCAATCCAGTGGATTCACAAGAACTCTATGTCAGCCTTGACAGCTTGGATGCTCTCCACATGTGTTGGACTGCAAAATCCAGAATTCCTAGACATGTAGGAATATTGGAAACACCAGCTGGAGAAAGTTATTTCATTAATTTTTTTGGCAAAAAGGATAATGGTGCTATGAGGTTGCAAGGGGAATCAACTCAGGCTAATTGGTGGTAAGGAAATGCCCTTTTCTTAGTAGTCACTAAGAGTAGATACTTTGCCGTGGAAACAAATGGAAGTAAGCAAACAAATTCCATTGAGGAGTCTTCTAATACCGGTAAGTTAAGGGAACTAAGAGAAAACTATTTTATGTATGTACCGCTTGGGCAATCCTCAATCTGATCTTCCTCCAGCAAGTGTGGCTATGAATTGCCAGAATTCTCAGTTGTGACCATGGCTGTTGTGGAATTCTGGGAGTTGGTTTACATACTGAGAATGCCCAGGGTTTTTTTTTCTTAAGTTGATTTATACTTTTTATATTTAACAATAAGTATCTATTGTATAAGTTCTTCGATTATTTGATTATACACCAACATTCATTACTTTAAAAAGGCTAGATAGAAAAAAAATCTACATTTTGGGAGGGAAACTTTGACACTTAACCTCTGATTCTTCCAAGCAAAGGCAGATTTTGCTTGTACTGCCAGGAGAACTACATGATTCCAACAGATCTCAAGAAAGACACCAGCAGACACCAGAGACCAGCAGTAATCTAACACTCATTGATGTCTACCAACTTAAGTCTTGAAGCAAATCCCTGCAGATTGTTTTCAGGGCATGCTGTCTTTTTTGTTAAAATTTTATATTAATAAATTTAATATAAATTTAGCTACTCTGGTCTTTGGAGACTCAATTTTCCAGGATCAGAAAATTTCTTAAGCTGTGTCATAAAAACTGTAATAGCTGAAAGTACTCTAAGCTAAAATCTTGAAACATGACAAGTGTGTCAACATTTTAGCTTAGCAAGCATCAAGAAACCTCTTGGTTTGATTGGCCAATCTTACTATAAATACTAGCCTTTTGGTACACTGTACTCAACAGAACAATATATGTCCTCTATATACACAGCTGTGACCTCTAATTCAATATTTATGTCCCACTTCTACGAATAGAGAATATATTGGAAACCTAAATTCAGAAATACCCATTCCATGTGTCTACATTAAATTCCTGACAAAGTTCAATCAAATATCTTTTGATTAGCTGGTAGGATACACATGTTTCAAATAAGTTCAAACAATTCTCAATAGAAATTCCATGGAGCTTTGGCATCCACGTAATTTTGACATGTTCTGAAGAAAAATGGTGGACTTTTAGAATTAAAAAGTCATTGTCATCTCATTTGGAGTAACTCCAAATTGGTTCTATCTGATCTTATGAGTTGCACTCTGAGTTTGTTTATTTTTTCCAACATCACATGTTATAGACTGAGAATAGTCCTGTGGGCAATTGTAGCATTTAATATATCCCTTACAGCATCAGACTGGCTTTGTAAGAAGGGGTGGAATGTACTTACAAACAGGTGCCAATAAAGCCATTCTGGTCTGCAAGAGGGAAAGAAGTAAAGGTCAGGAGGGATTACATCAAAAGAGAGTTCTAAACCAGGATTTGCTGAAGGCTGTAACTTGGCAAGCTGAAAGCCTGATAGGAAGCCAGAACAAAAATAAAGTCTGCCTCAATCAAAATGGTATTGACAATTTTACTGCTACAAGCCATTGGTATTATTCACTGCTTGGGAAAAAAAAACCCTTCCTCTATATTTGACAAACGAACATTTGTTTTAGTTTTCTAAATCATTTAGGCTATAAAGAACATGCAGTGTCCCCCAGTTTGATCCCTCCCATACTCACTGGAACAGCAACTTTCAGGTTTTATGGAAGTATAATCATATTGGTTTCTACCTAATCTTTCTATTGGCTGGAGCCTCAATCCATCTTTAATGGGCATCAGGCAGAGTTAGAAGTGGGTTCCGCCCGAACTGGTAGCGACCCACTGGTGATGTCACGATGTCACAGAACCAGTTCGGTCAGTGCCAGTCTGTGGGCACTGCCATCTTTTTTTTTGCATTTTTTTTTCTTCTGAGCATGTGCAGAAGCTGAGTTTCCAGCACTGTGCTTGCGGTCACCATCTTGTTTTTGGCTTAATTTTTTTCCAGATTTTTCAGCACTGCGTATGTGCGTGAAGTTTGCGCATGCCCACGAGGCGTGGCCATGCAGCATGGGGGTAAGCGAACCGGCAGCGAGGTAAGTTAGAACCACCCCTGGACAGTGAGGCTGAACTCGGATGTTGTTTGCGTGTGAGATTTCACAAACGGTTCTAGATGTTGAGAGAGGTCTTATTTCTAACATTTTGAGAAGATCTAAGTCTATTTTCAAAAAAGAAAATGGCTACCATGTACTGGGACCAGCTCATTAGTAAAGTAACTGTCACAGTTGGGTGGGCAGCAAATTACAAAGTACAATTTACTGGAAAGCACATTAGCTACTATCTGCCACTCTTTCTATTTCTTCCCACAAAGATATTTACATCAGCACCCAACTGACCTTTATTTTGATTTTACAGATATTAGTCTACAATCATTCTTAGAAATAAAGATGATCATGGAAACAGGTGCTTTGATTTTCAGGATGCCAATTTCTGCCCTGAATTTGTTTAAAATTAAAAGAATACTATTTTAAAATAAAATATAATTGGAGAGAGTACCTGTGAGTGTATTGTTGCTCGTCATTCTGGGGACTCCTGAAATATGATATTGAATAGTTGCAAACACTGAAAAAGATTGCAAACAATGTGTATTAAAATTTGTCTTCCATTACTGGAAGATAATAAATACTGGAGGATAGTTGATTTTTCCCAAGAATATTCCAAGAGTCTTATTTAATTTTTCTAGCTTTTATTCATTTTTAAATGCACATGTATTTATTTTTTATTTTACTACTTACTTACTTGACTTGTTTGCTGCCCATTTCACCTAGAGACAACTCTGGGTGTCTCACAAACATTGAAGTTATAAATTATAATAATAGTAATAATTTGCAATTAAAAGGTGAGGAGGCAGCAGGATTAGCAGTGGGTTGCTCCAGGTTCGGCCCGGTTCTGTGAACCGGTAGTGGCGGTAGAGGCTCTGCCCATCCTCCCGGGAGGCTCCACCCACCCACCCAGGGTACTTCTGGGCATGTGCAGAAGCGCCATGCACACGCAAGCGCGCACAGACCAGCAAACTGGTAGCGACAGGATTTAGAACCCACTACTGAGCAGGATGCATGTGGGGAGGGGGGAGATGGGACCTTGTCATAATTCGTCAGCCACCTCCAGTGTGATGCATCCCCACTGGGGCCCCAGGCCAACTGGCAGAGCCAGGTCATCAAGTCCTTATGGAAGGTCAGAAGGGGTGTGTGGATCTCTCCTTAGAGGCACAGTGTTCTAAAGGACAGGAGCCATGGCAGAAAAGACACTTCTTCGTGACAACCACCCCCCTGCTAAAATTCCTTGACTGACAGAATTCACACATGCCCCTTCTGCCAGCACAGAGGGGTGAACCAATCCCAATGGGGTGAGATGGCCCCTCAGATAATCTGGGCCCATACCATGAAGGAGTTAAAGATGATAACGGACAACTTGAACTGTACTCAGAAGCCAGCCAGCAGTCAATGAAACTTGTGTTAACAGCAGTGTAACATGGGCCACTCTAGAGACCCTAAGAACTGTCCTCATCACCATATTCTACACCAGTTGTAGCTTCTGAATACTTTTAAAAGATAACTCCATATACAGCGCGTTGCAATAGTCCAAGCATTGGATGATCAGGGCTTGAGTGACTGCTGGAGATCCAGAACCAGGAAAGGCACAGCTGGCGCACAACACGACCATCACCTGTTCTTTGTGCAGGAATCGCACATCTTGGAGAACCCTCCAAGTTGCTCATTAAGTCTGTCTGGAGTAGTGCAAATCTATCCAGAATTACAGATGTTTTGGATTTTGAAGCACAATGCAACCAAAGCCATTTGCTCTTACAAGAATGTATTTGAAGCTTGTTATCCCTGTCATCCAGACACACCCCCATAGCCAACTCACCATGGGACAATTTTCCATGGCCAACTCACCAACGGACCACTCACTGTGGGACAAGAGCTACACTAATATTGAAGAAATAGTAGAGTACAATCATTAAAGAACGGATGCCAAAGGAGGGACAAAATTAAATCTGAATGACAAAAATTAAATTAATTGTTTAGCTATTTTAAATAATTAAATTGAATGGTTGAATTGTCCCGCAGCGAGTTGTCCTGTGGTCAGTTGGCCATGGCAAGTTGTCCTGCAGTGAATTGGCCATAGCGAGTTGACTGTGGCAAGTTGGCTGCAGTGAGCTATTCCACTGTGATGAGATAACTCACTGCAGCCAACTTGCCGCAACCAACTCGCTGTGGTCAACTCGCCATGGCCAACTCACTGCAGGACAATAGCATCACTTGGATCACCAGGGCTGGAAATGTAAAGTTAAATATCATCAGCGTACTGATAATATCTCATCCCATGGTGGCACATGGTCTCACCCAGCAGTTTCATGTAACTATTAAAAAGAAATGGAGGGAGCACTGAGCCCAGCGGATCTCTCACTCCCTATCAGCACCAATTGGGTCAGACTTTGGAGAAGAAAGTCAAGCCAGTGGAAGTCTGTGCTGTCCGGCCCCAAACTCCATAGCCAGTACAAAAACATATCATGGTTGATGGTATCAAAGGCCACTGAGAGGTCAAAGAGAGTCAGGATGATTGCTCTACTCCCATCCCACTCTCACCAGAAATCATCCACAAGTCTGACCAATGCTGTTTCTATCCCTTAACTGGGCCTAAATCCTGAATGGAAGGGATCAAAATAATCCGTTTCATCCAGAAAGCTGCCAAGCAACCTCCTGAAAATTGGACAAAAATGTCTAGACATTTGGGATCAAGCAATGGCTTTTTGAAGAGGGGGTGAATCAGTGCCTCCTTAAAACGTTCCAGGAATGTTCCCTCCCGCAGTGAATAATTTATCATTGCCTGAGTCCACCTGGCAGTCACCATCCTGACTGCTTTCACCAACCATGAGGGACAGGGATCTAATTGACAGGTGGCTGCACTGACATCATCAAAAACCCTTCCCACTTCATCACGTCCAACAGGATCAAACTGTTCCCAGATAGCCGGCCAAGACCTTTCTCCATACATCTCACATGGGCCTGCATCACACAGAGAATTTACTTGCCTATCTGACTCTCTAAAATGTGGAGGTCAGAATTTGCAGTAAGCATCTTGTGGTCACCCAGGAATATTCAAGAGCAGAATGTTCAAAGCAATCTGGGATTCCCTTCAGTGTAAACAATCCTGAATTAGTGTCTGAAACAATCTCGAATATTTCTGATCATGTCAAGCTATAAACACTGATAGAAGTCACACATGCAATAGGATCCTAAGTATAAAGTACATTTTTGATGTATTTGTGCAGGGTTTTTGTTTTTGTTTTAAGGCTCTGCTGTAAGTGTGTCTGCTTTTCATTTCCCTGCTGCTCTTCCAGTGTCTGGGGGCAGAATAGGAGGCTGCAGGAGTTTGCTAAAGGAAAAATAAATATTGTCATTTCAAACAAAGGGGGCTGTTTGTTAAACACCATCAGCGGTTGCATGCTACCATTGCTCCCTTCCTCGAGACTGCATTAAGCTCCCAGGAGACAGCAGCCAAGCAGTTGCCTACAAGCCCGTGTATCCAGACTGGAATGGGATTTGAACCCAAATTAGCTCTTTCACATTGGGGTACAAGAGGACAGAGAGGCTATTCTGAACAAGGAGGTTATGAACTGAATGTGTCTTTTGCATCCATAAATAGTTCTCTGCTTAAGCAATGGCTTATATTTCTGCATCCTGGCACAAAGCCCATTTCTAGCCTTAGT
>JANHGD010007251.1:0-11861 GCA_027560375.1 Imantodes cenchoa
AAAACTTGGCTCTTCAGGCAGGCCTGGGGCCAATGAGATTATCAAGACCTACTTGTGGTGGCCCATGAATGAATGAACTAGGATGAATATTATAAATGAGGGGTTTTTTAGAGGGTTTTTTATGTATTGTAATGAGGCTTTTAAAATTTTTTTTATTGAATTTGTTGTTATATTGTAGTGTTTTTATCAGTGTTGTGAGCCGCGCAGAGTTCCTGCGTAGTTGGGTGGCATATAAGCACTTTAAATAAATAAATAAATTTCAAGCCAACACCAAGTAACAATATCCAGAGGATTAAAACTAGCAAATTAAAATCTCTACTCAATGCTAAAATTCCATTTTACTCATAAGACAATCATCCTGGGGAGAGATTTCCATACTCTTGGGTCCTATACTCCTGTGGTAAATTACAAATTCATCTTCTGTCAGTTGTGATAACCATAATATTTAACCCAAAATCAGACTTAAAGATGAAAAATGTTTCAGTTTCTGTTTAACTTCATTAAACTTTAATATATAATGAACCTAGGAACTAATATGAATTTAAACAGTGCTTAAAGCTAAAGGTAAGAGTGTAGTGGCTTTGATAATTGACTTATTATATTATTCTTTCTCTGTGTATTATTGTGAAAGAAACAATTCCTGTCACAGGAAGTTATTAATTTTAAACTAACAGTCCTAAGGGAGATGATAAAAATGAGAAGCTGAGGAGCAGAAACCAGTGATGGGTTCTATTAGCAAACTCACACAGACACCCGTTTTAATCCTATGCTGCACCTCCAAAATGTGATTTAGAACCATGGAACCTTCCAGAACATTTCTGGGAAGTACGGATTCTCCAAGGAAAGACAAAAGAAAGTCCAACTTTTTAAATGGGCTTCTACTTGGAAAGGGTCGGATCCATCTTACCGATTCATATTTCTTTAAGGACGAGGATTACAACAATGTAGAGGGATCTGCTTCATGTAAAAAGTGGGCAGGATGGATGTAAATTGCAGTAACAAAGCCAGTAATGGGTCTGTAGGAACATAGGGCTTAGAAAACACTGAAGAATTTGAAGTGGTTAATACAACTACCATATTATTCTTTCAGTTTTTATATAAAAAGAACATGAACGTCTGTATAATTTTTTTTTATCTAGAAAACAAAGTACATACATAACACACAGTTTTTGACATTTTTTGTTTTTGTTTTTGCAGGTAGCTCAGTGCAACTTGGATAATTTTCTGTAGATGATTCCTACAAGTTTGAATATTATGCTTCCCTCTTATGTTTTGCTGTTCATTTCAAAACAATTTTTAAGCCCTTAAATTTGTATTTAAAACTTCTCCTCACTAGCAATTGAAGGAAATTTACCAATGCTGTCAAACTTTTGGATCCAAAGGTTCCCAGGAGCTGAAAAGCAATTAACAATCGATTTCCAAAAGTGAGTGGTATGTGATCCTAGTGTCCATTTGAAGGCACTGTGGTTTCAGCAAAATGGTGGCTATTCCCTCCTCTCCCAGAGTCCATTGGAGACCACTATCTTGCAACCTTCTTGCAAGGAGCGGTTGTCTGGAGTACTTGTGAGCAATGTCATGTCCTCTCCTTAACTGGAGAGGAATTACAGACAGCCTGCTCTTCATTCTGCTGCAGTTGTCTGCTGTGATTGATTCCTTTTAATGGACCTATCTTTGAAAGTCCCTTCTTAACATTATTATTTTTTGCAACACATTGCAAAATTCAGACTTGAATTATTTTAACATGCATATTACAGCACCTAACAACGTTCAGGGTTTTAGTTGCATTAATTTTTAAAACAGTTGACACACGGTACAAGGTTTTTTTCTCAGTTAGGTGAACCTGATTTTGTATTTGCGGTAAACATTTATTCTCTGCTAAAACTATTTGCAAAATAAAATGCTAAAGCTACTATTATCAAAAATCAGTGTGTTGAAATGGAGCTTGTTAATTTGCAGAACTAACAAATAGGATATAATGTCAGTAATTTCAAAGCAACCAATTACAAGTGAACAGTAATTTCTTATATTGGTTTCCATAGTAACATTGCAGCTTTCCGAGTGTTCTGAGAATCCAGACTCTGTCATAGAGTAAACAGTAAACTGTGTTGCATCTCCACAGGATGAAAAAAATGCAGGTCTTCTTTGAGGATGCCATACTTTATTTCAGTCTGTTTTTATTTTCATGTAAACATCGGGGGGGGGGGGGGCAGGGATCCATTAATTCATAATTCTGCTCAGAATTCTGTTGCCAGGAAGACCATTTTCAATCATTCAGAAGAAAATTGAATGAGAAATAGGATTCTCTTTTCCCATAATACAGAAAGATTAGTCTAGTTCTAGAAGAGTTTACTGTAGAATAGGGCTACAAGATCTGGGCAACAAAAATGTATAAACATTAGATGACAGCAAAGGGATACATCAAATTATATAATCTAGAGCCGGAATGCGTGCCAGAGGTGGCATGCAGTGCCCTCTCTGATGGCATGTGAGTCGTCGCCCCAGCTCAGCTCTACAGCAAATGCACGCCTCCTGCCGGCCAGCTGATTTTCAGGTCTCTGCTGTGCATGCTTAGGGGACAGGGCACATGCGGGAGACACACAAGGGATGTGCGCACATGCATGTGGGGAGTACAGGGCATCATGCACGGGTGGCAGGGGAGCGCGGAGAGATTGCATGCACATACGTGGGGATGGGGAAGCATGAGGGGGTCACGCATGCATGTACAGGGGTGGGGGGAGCTTGGGGATCATGCATGCATGCACACAAGGGCAGGGCATGCTGGGTAGGTTCGCTTGTGCATTGCATTATGGGTGCGGGGGTGCGCTTTTGGTACGCAAGGACAAAAAGGTTAGCCATCACTGATCTAGAGATTAGTTGGACTTTTGCATTACAGATCCAGAAATTGTAATTTAGAATTGATGGCAAAAGTTAATTCATTTTAATAGTATTTTTATAATGTGTTTGTCTCACTTATCTGTTTCTATTTCCCTGAAAGCATATTTTATTTTATGTTATGAAACAGCAGGAGGCCCGCATTGTGAACTTGAAAGCTGCAGATTTATTGGTCAATAGAATTGCAACTCCTTCTTTAAATGACATTTATGTATATAAGTTTATAATAAATTTATCTCCTTACTGCTGTAAATGTAATAATATTAATATATCTTAATCTCAGGTAGATGTGACACTTGTACATTTTACACCACTCGTGGAACCAAAAATAAAACAGCCATTTAAGCTGGTGGAAAAAGTTGTTAAAAGTATTTTCCAGTACAGAAGAAAATTCTGTCATCGTGGTGCAAGGTAAGAAAATGAGTGACATATAAAGATTTGTTTCCAAGAACTGCCGGGGGGCGGGGGGGGCTCCCATGTGTATATGTGGTTCCTTCAAGGATTTTTTTTTCATTTGTATTGAACTGTTTTATTTCTCTTCATAGTTGTAAGCCTTGAGTAGTTGTAATATATTTTACCTGCTCAGGTACAGGTAGCTCTTGACTAACAACAGTTTATTTGATGAAAGTTCAAAGTTACAATGACACGGAAAAAAGTGATTTATGACCGTGCTTCATACTTAAGGTCGTTGTAGCATCCCCATGGACACATGATCTATATTCAGATGCTTGGCAACTGGTGTGTATTTATGATGGTTACAGTGTCCTGGACTTACCTTTTGAGACCTTCTGACAAGAAAAGTCAGTGGGGAAGCCAAATTCACTTGAACATCTCTGTTATTACGTTAACAACTGCAGTGATTTACTGTGGTAAGTAAGGTCATCTAGCTTAGCAATAACAATAGCAATTTTGGATTTAACTGTGGTTGTAAGTCGAGGACTACCTGTATGTTGACTGAATGCAGATAGTGAAGAATTACCTGATATATTTTGGCACTTAAAAACAGATGCTGAAAAACATTGAGGCAATGCAAACATACATGACTAAATTACATCTGTTACTGTCAAAGTACATAGTCAGAAAATGGAAGATGTTACCAGAAAAAAATTCAAGGTCTTACTTATATTGCCTTAGTTCCTTTTCAATGAGGAACAAGTCTTCTCAGCAACATGCTGGTGCATAAAATCTGATATGAAGTGTTGCCTTTTCCATATATATTGAGAAGTCAGATACAATCCTCAGCAAGCCATTGTAAACACAAAGTAAAAAAAAAAAAACCTGCCTTACTAGAGACAAGAGAACAATGTTAATGATATTTATGTCACAAACCTCATTCGGTTATATGTTTCCTTCTCTGAAAGTTGCTTCTTAGTTCCTTATAGTCAGGAAGGAATCTGTTTTTTGTTAAATCAAAATTTGATATTTAATTATTTAGCCCGCCCTATGGCATATCATACATGGACTTATAATATGTATTAACACTTTGCCTAGTTTTAAAAAAAACACTAGAATATAAATTTTAAAAAGTGCTATATTCAGATTTCAATGTCTTATTGTGCGCCACCCTGAGTCCATCGGGATTGGGCAGAATACAAATTTAATAAAATAAATAAATAAATAGGCAATCTAACCTAGAAATCTGATTTTTAAAAATGATAAAATAAATTTGATAAAAGAGATTGGTGGCATCCACCTCTGAAGACTACGCTTATTTCTTTTAGTTGTGCAACAGTTTAATTGAGTGTTTGAGCAAAGAGGGTACCTGTTCTTTTTACCCATTTGCAGTAACCTAGTGAAAGGCATGCTGAGTGCTTTTGTCTTCAGAGTACCACCGCATTAATGTTACTTTTGCTATTAGTCATAGCAAAAGCATTCCCAGAATCTAATTGTTTTAGCAGAATGACAAAGCATTGCAATGCAACTTCACCCTTTATGTAGACGAGATCACAATGGTTATGTTGCAGTGCACATGTTATCATTTTCCCGAACATCGCCTCTTCTGAGTTATAATGCGATTGTGGAAGATAGTATTATTTGAATTGAGAAATCTGAAGTAAAATCAACGGATGCTCCCTATTGATTACCAATATTGTTTTCTTTCAGGATTTTATTTCCAGAAGCTGACCGCCTTGAAAAAACCGAACAGCTGCTCATGGAGGCAGATGTTGATCCAACTCTATATCCACATAAACTATCCCTATTTCAGTTTAAAAACCTTTGTAATGTCTACAGGAAAATGTGTGATGAAGATCCAGATCTTTTTGCATATAGCTACAGAGAGGAACTGAAAAAGAAAAAGGAAGCCAACTTCAAATGGACTGACAAAGATTACTTTTCTCCCCCCTAGAATTAGGCAACCACAAAGTCTAATGGGTTTTTGGATTGGACTGAAATAAATTTGACTTTGAATATATTCTTCAATATTAACCAAAATTATACGTGAAATTTACAAATGAGAATAAGGTTCATTTTTCTTAAAACTCAAGTAATACTATTTTGCTTATCTTCTAAGTGCAATCAACTTCCAAGACAAAATGTAAAATAATTGAAAAGTAACCAACCAATCCCCCCCAGAATAAAACACCCACAAAGCTATCTATTTCAATTAACATTTTACTGTACAAGCTTATAGAGAAAATAAAAATACCATGATTACAGTACAAGCTTTTTATATGTACAAACATATATAAACATATATAAAAATCAAATATAAACAACCATATACATTTTAGTACAATGTACAGAGGACTTTGTTACTCTGTATTGAAATAATTTAATTTGACTTTAAATAAAGCAAAAACTAACATGCTCTTAAATGCTCAATGAAAACTAACTGGACAGGTCAAAAACTGAACATCTCATCTCCCCATGTTTTAAAAAAATGTTTAAATGTTACCCATTACTGAAGAAGGAAGAGATTAGTTTACAGAATTTGCAAATTCAAGGTAAACCTTTTTGCTTTGGAATAAATTAAAATAACTTAAGCCTTTACAACTACTTTTATGGAAAAACCCGGTAGTGCATTAAACTGAAGAGTAAGTAGTTTTATCAAGATGCAAATCAAAATAGCTAGGATTTTCCATGTCTGTCTCCTGATTCATAAAAGCAATCCTCATTAACCACTGATGTCAAACTTTGCACGCTAAATTCCCTTTCTAAAATTGAATTCAGGTCAAAACCCGGAGAATCAGGCTGATTGTCAAGTGACAGATGCTGTTCTTGCATTGACCGCAATGTTCCTTTGTCACGTCTTGTGCTATTCACTTTTCGTTTAATAGGGCAAAAGTGAGCGCGAACTAGTTTAGGCTGTTCTTCTGCTCTCTGCCCACCTCTGTTCTCTATCTCAGGAGAATATTCTGCCTCCACATCACTGTTCTGAATCTCAGAAATCTGCAACCGCTGGAACTGAATTTCTATGTCTTTTGCGGGATTGCTTTTTTTCAGAAGTTGCTGGAAATTATCTTCCTCATCACTTAGAATATCAGATTCCTTCACAGGACTATTTGAAAAATCGGATGCACAGCTTTGCAAGCTCTTCATGGGAGATGAGTTTTTAGATTCCAGGATACTGTCAGTAGTTTGGCAGCTGCTACTTGGTGTACCGCTGCTCAAACTGCATTCATCAGAATCCGGTTCATTTCCTTTTCTTGTACTGCTGTTCCATTCATTACTGGGAGAATTCTTCAGTAACTTCAGTGATCTGGAGGAAGCTGCCAATGTAAAAATACATCAAGTTTCTGTACTCAACAACTGTTTAACCGTTTAAAACATTATGATTGAATCAATTAAGTGCTATAGAAAGAGACACTTCAGAAAATAAACATTGAGAATCTGGACAGCAGAGGGCAGGCAATCTTTCAAGACTAGCATATTTGGCATAAGGAAAACAATTGCCTACTGATATTTGGGTGTTTTGTGAGAAAAAATATGGTTGCTCTCTCTCCTCGGCCCCCTATGATGCTTTTCCCAGCTTAGTCTTGGCTTTTTCTAGTTGGATGGACTCTTGCAGAATAGGTCCCAGATTACAATTTCCTAGCATTGTTGTTATTGCAGAAGGGTCCTAGGGAAGTGTTACTTGGTATAATGACACAAAACCTTCCCTTTATTGCTTTTTAATTAAAATGATAGGGAAAAAAATCAAGTGAGGTGAGAGGCATAGCCTGGAAAGTGCCTAGAAAGCATCCATGGGCACCATGTTTAAAGGGCTTACTGTCACTGAAAATAACTGGTTTTGAAGCAGAGCATGAAGGTTAATGGAACTGCTGAAGTCACCTGAAATTTCCTAGTCATTGTTTATAGTTGCTAAAGGAGAAATTTGAGCCAGGCAGTGCATAGTCAAAGAAAACGGGTAATGGGATAATTTTAATGATTTTTAAAACCACAAAATCCATCCTTTACTTTGAATTTTTATATTTTCAGCTAGAATATTTGCCCCATTATAGGAAGTACTCACAGGACACACAGTTGGATTGGCAATCCCATTGCTGAGCAGTGCAAGTAAAGTGAAATGTTACATAACTTCACGGGCTTATAATATAAGTTCTGTCTGTGGTCATCAAGCGAATCATTAAACACAATATTGCATGACTGACTTGCTACTTCCAAGGAACTTCCCCACTGACTGACTGTCAGAATTTGGATATGAAGGTCACAAATGGTGATCACATAATCATGGTAAAATGCACCATTGTAAATGCACCGTAGTTGCCAGGCACTCAAACCGCAATTAGTCATGGGACCTCAGGGATATGGCACAACTTTGAAAACTCGGCATAAGTGTTTCTCAGCACCTTAATTTTAAATGGTTGCTGAACAAGCGATTGGTAAATAAGAACTGTCTATACCAGGGGGTCCCCAAACTTGGCAACTCTAAGACTTGTGGACTTCAACTCCCAGAATTCTCCAGCCAGCTATGCTTAAAGTCTTAAAGTTGCCAAGTTTGAAGACCTCTGGTCTATACATTCGTTAATATCTTCCCACTGTTACAGATGCAGCAGTTATAAAGGAGTATTGAACTAGCCTAACTGGTTCAAGCTCAACTAATGTAATATAAAGATTTCAGCTGGCTTGTAAATAATGTCTCTCTTAAATTGTTTCAAGATGGAAAACACACATTATTTCTTTATTATACTAGGTTAAAATTGTTTCCTGTTAATTAATTTGAACCCATTGGCACATTTGGAATGTTAAGTCTACATTATGGCCAATTTCTCAGAACAGTTACCATAGTAAATATGGCAAGAAAAAAATATCACCCTGTTGAATTCTAAGTATTTTGGAAGGCATTCTATGGGATAGACAGATCTTGTTTTGCTTCTCCAATACTTTCAATGGAATACAACTAACATCTCCTGTTGAAGCGTAATTGATCATGATTAATATTATTGCCACAGATTAATACACAAAAATGTTGACATACATATTAAGAAAATATTTTCTTACCCAATTTTGCTGAAACAGGGATTCGATTCTTATGGAGTATGAGGCGATTTTTATACGCTTTCTCAAAGGGCAAGTCACATTTTATTTGACGCCTGAAGTTTTCTCTTAGAATTGAACGAATCACTTTGACTATGTTGGTCTTGCTTTCACAGTCACTGTAGTTGTGGGGTGCGGGGGGGAAATAGTAATTAAGTCAATACAAAAATCTCTAATAGTTTTTTTCCCAATTCAAAACATTAAGTTAATGATAAGATTAGCTATCAAGGCCTGGTTCTCTTTGTATATACTGATTCTTTTGTTGCCCAAAGCAACATTTCTGTTCTGGATAACAAAACTAGGCATCCGGTCCACGTTAGTCTTTTGCATATCCCCCAAATTAGCACTTCTGTTTAGTTCCGTTTTGAGAACACACTGAATAGCATCATCAGAATCTTTCATTTGATTAAACAGGATAGATGTATATGGGACTCTTATGTGAATAAATAAATAGTATAGTATTTACACAGATTAATTTATTAATATTAATTTATGATATTGTTTAAAAAGAAGAAGAAAGAAATAATCCACTTAGAAATTAGGAATCAAGTTTTGGTTTCACCTGCTGCACAACTGAAAGGTTGTTTCAGGTCTTCCTTCTAATTCCGACTTTGTATGAATCAGTTCCCAAATACTGCTGTTTTCTGTTCCTGTGGATAGAAAGACACTTTATTACAAACTTTTAACGATACCTACAAACCTCTAGCCAAAGAATTTCATACATGAGAATATAATTAAGGCTTCAAGCTTATCCAACAGATCGTGCCAATGATTTTTTTCTTGCAACAAGGATTTCGCTGAAGTTACTGGGGTTGTTTTAGAATTATTTTATCACTGTCTTCCAAAATTCAAACCATGAACGAAACTGGGATCTGGCTTTTCTGCTAAGTACAAGTAATCTTGTGTTACAACCATTTGTTCAACAACCATTCAGAGCTAAGGGAGCATTGAATGAAGGGACTTGCAACTAGTCCTCAAAATTGCCAAGCACTCGGATCATGATCATGTGATCAGAGGGCTGCTGGGACAGCCAGAAATTTTGAGGATTGTTGGTAAGTACCACCTGTCCAGCATCATCATAACTTTAAAAAGTTGCTGAATGAGTAGTTGTTAACTACCTGCACAGGTCATTCTTAAATTTTGAATTCTTCTTAAGCTTAGTTAATTTAGTTTAGTAAATTAACTAACTAATTTAGTAATTTAGTAAATTTTTCTTAAATTTAGAAGCATAAAACATCTGTGCATGCTTGCAGTGAGGCATCGTATATTGTGGTGTTTACAATTTATTCTGTGGTTAATTTATAATTGATCAAAAGCAAGAATGAAAAATACTTTATACATGCTTTAGCATTTCAACTGCTATATCATTTGTTCCTAGAAACCATTCATACTTCAAAGCATTGTTTTGACATTGTTTTAGGAAGTTCTTTTCACCAATCATTGTTTGTCTACCTGAGGGCTGTCAAATTTGTGGCCCGCGGGCCAGATGCATCATGCACTTGCCACACCCATGATGTTTAGCAAAGGGGAAAGAAGTCACGCTATGTCACATGACACCGTGAGTTTGACACCCTTAGTGCCTAGTCTACCTGCATTGGTGATTCACACAAACACATTTAGTGAGTGTTCAGAAAAAACAAAGATTGTTATTGGGTTTAAAGAAAACTTTCCTGTCAAGTAAAGCCATCTTTTCCTCTCGTCTCCTTTTTGGAACTCTGACTAAGATTCTTTTTTGTGTTGATAAGACTTTCTTGAGTCGAATTCTACTCACAGGATTCATGTTAACAAAAATTAGGATGTAATGGGTCTTGGCAATCCTTTCCTTTTTCTCTCTGCAGCCCCCCCACTGCTGCCTTTCTTGGTGTTTCCAAAAATCACCCAACCCTGTAAAAAGTAGCATGGGCATGGGAAATTAGCAGGAAAGAGGAGCAATCAGCAAGGATTGCCATTTCTGTTCTATTTGTCAGAACTATTTCATCACGGACCAAAAGTCCCTTACAGTGGAAAAAGCTTTTAGATAAGTAGAGGAAGTAAGAATGGGCTTACTGCCTATGGTACAGAAGTATTAAAAGTGCTTTAAACTGGAGTGAATTCTTTCTGTAAAATCTTTGGCATTTAAAACTGTATTCCAGTGTTGTGGTGAATAGCCTGCTTGATACATTGAACTTTTTTTCATCAGTGCAATATTTATTTATGAAGGAACCAATGAAAACTTTAACAGAATATATAAATGGTTGACAAACTTTCAAAATGATAAAAATGGAGACTATTTAAAAATTATATGTTTGGTAAAATCAAGTCACCTGCTGTATTACCCAGTCGAACCTGAAGAGCAGATAAAGGAATCAGCCAACGAAATTTAAACAAATCCAGATCATTCTGATTATTACGGATATTACCTGCCTATTTAAAAGAAGGACAAAAAGAGAGGACAGTTAAAAATATTATCCCCTAAACTGTTTATTGTTCAATCTAAGAATTTTGCTTTTCACTCCATTTTAAAAAAAAAAATGTGGTCATAATATAAGAGAGGGAACTTGCCCGATTTATGCTACTCAATTACTAAGAACATAGCTTATGTGTGTTTTTGCAAACTCATGTTCAGCTGGGATAATCATTTTAAATCTGAACATCTAAGGCTTTTAAAGATACATACATAATTCCTTTATTTTTAGCAAATTATTCTTTTGATAATTGATGCCTAGAATATTTATATCCCTAAAATATGTGCTCTTTTTATTCAATAATTCTAAATTTCGACTTACATACCACTAATTAGTAATCTAAATACTTACCAATTTCTTTTTCAATTTGCAGTTCTCTTTATACGCTAAGATGACCGCCCGTTTGAAAACTAAGAAAGAGAAGATAGCTTTTATTGGTATACTGCCATACTTTTCAGTACATGCTAAATTATTTTTTAAAATTCAGCAGGAACTGACACTATGCATCACAATAGCCACTTCGATAAGTGCTTCACTGTTTAGTCAAGGTCTTGGGCCAAATTCCTGAACCTGCCAGTAATTTCCTGAGAATATTATCATATACACTTCAAGCTAACTGTCAAAATAGGATACAAACTATGAATAGGATTATGCAAATACAGTGTAGACTAAAATAAAATATTAAAATCAGGTTCAACAAGAAATATGCATGTGTAAGAATCATGGGGGAGGGTGTGTTCCTGTAATACTAAAAACAGTGAGATAGCATACAAGCATTCTTGTTTAAATACCCAACAATAATTCTGTCATACGTACAACTATATTTAATATATACTGCACACAGTAAGTAACATTCAATTGCATAAGACCAACAGGAGGCTTAACAGCTGCTAAGAAAAACTACATGACATTCATTCTAATGTTTGGAATTTGCTTTCCACATGAAATTGCTAAAAGCATCCATCTTGGTACCTTCCATGGCGCGATGGTGCGTGCCCATACCCATAATGCAATGGCCTCCCCTCGTGCATGCACACACAGCCCCCC
>JANHGD010007253.1:241485-252044 GCA_027560375.1 Imantodes cenchoa
GGGATCACCCGACAGGGAGCCACAGCAGAGGGCCCAAAGAGCCGCATGCGGCTCCGGAGCCGCAGGTTGCAGACCCCCTAACCTAGGCACACCCACCACAGCACGCGCCGCCGCATTTTGGACCCGCTGTAGTCTCTGCACACTCTTCAGGGGTAGCCCCCACGTAGAGCGCGTTGCAATAATCAAGCCGTGGGGTGAGAAGGGCGTGGGTGCAAGGGGAAACCCGATCTGCAAGTCATTTCCTATTGCACATGTCCTGAGAAGCATCTCGGAGTTTCGCACGGCCCTCTTGGCCCTTGTTGAATGTGCAAGATTATTGGGCAAAAACGAGTACGGAAGCCCCACCACCACCACCACCGCCCAGCCTTCCGGGTTCCCCAAGCAGAGGCGGAGTCAAAGGAAGTCGTCCTTCTGGATTTTACACTCGGTCAGACCAGGAGTCAGCAACCGGTGGCTCTGGAGCCGCATGCGGCTCTTATCATCCCTCTGCTGCGGCTCCCTGTCGCTCAAAATATGCGTCCCCCACCACCAATTTGCGACTCCCGCCGGCACACAATTTATTAAGTAGGCCAACCATGGATAAATCCAAGAAAAGGAAAGTTTCAGAAAAAACCAGAAAGTTTAATTCAACTATATATGTTAGTTTTGTGGCTCCCGGTGTTTTCTTTTCTGTGGGGAACCGGGTCCGAATGGCTGTCTCAAGTGTTTAAGGTTGCCGACTCCTCGGTTAGAGCCAGGGAAGAGATCCGGTCAGTGGAGACATGGAGAAGATCTCCCGAAGGACAAAGAAAGCAGGATGATTATCGAGGAGACCCCCGGGGGGCTTTTGGGGGGGCTTGGGAGAAGAAGAGAGGGAGTGGGAGACACGATTGAGATCGTAGAGGGGTAGAGCAGTTCGGTATAACAGTTAAAGTATCCGGTTAGAAATTGGGAGACAGTGAATTCTAGTCCTGTTTTAGACGTGAAAGTCGGCTGGGTGACTTTGGGCCAATCGCTAGGAGACGGAGAGTTCTAGTTCACCCTTCCCCTTGAAAAGCGGGCGACTTCGGGCCAGTCACTTTTGTCAACACAGCCAACCTCCCCGGGGGAAGGAGCGTGGGGAGGGAAACTTTGGGCCAAATCACTAGGCGACGGTGAGTTCTAGTCCTGATTCAGACACGAAAACCGACTGGGTGACTTTGGGCCGCTCACTTACTTTCTCAACCTGGACTACCTCACTGGGTCGTCGTCGTCGTCGGGAGGGGGGAGAGGGCAAGCTGGCTGGATAACTGGGCAAAATCACTAGGCGACGGTGAGTTCTAGTCCCACTTTATGAAAACTGGGTGACTTTGGGACCGTTCGCTTTCTCAACCCGGATGACCTCGCTGGGTTGTTGCTAGGTGGAAGCTTGGCTAGGTGACTTTGGCCAGCGGGGTCCAATCGCTAGGCGACGAGAGTTCTAGTTTACCTTATCCATGAAAAGTGACTGGGTAGACTTTGGACCAGTCATTTTCTCAAACCCCTTTGC
Organism: Imantodes cenchoa; assembly: GCA_027560375.1. Lineage (NCBI taxonomy): Eukaryota > Metazoa > Chordata > Lepidosauria > Squamata > Dipsadidae > Imantodes > Imantodes cenchoa. Next base: position 242,993 of record JANHGD010007253.1, read on the forward strand.
TGGGTGTTTCTTCCGTGCGAGGGGGGAGCTGGCTGGTTTGAAATTTGGGTCGGTCCCCCAGAGACGGCGAGTTCTAGTCTCGCCTTAGGGATGGAAAGCCAAACTGGGTGCTTTGGGGCCAATCCCTTTCTCAGCTGAACCAAACTCAGAGGGTAATTATTGCAGGGAAAATAAGAGGAGGATTAATTTAATTTAATTTAATTTAATATTTAATTTAATATTTAATTTAAAATTTAATTTAAAATTTAATTTAAAATTTAATTTAAAATTTAATTTAATTTATTTCTATGCCGCCCAACTCCCAAAGGACTCTGGGCGATGAGTGAATATGTAGGAGATGAGTTCAAGGGAAGGGTCAAGCATGTCATCAATCTCAAGTCTCTTCATGCCCACAAGAGATCTAAGTCCAGCCCACCTTGAATTCCATTGACTGTTATCTATCATAATTTGCTTTGACTGTTAAGTAGTTCAGATTCTTGTAGAGAACGTTAGCATGCAATAAAGCTGTAGCTATTTGAACCGCCTTGCTTCCTGATTTCTTGTGTCTGACAGAATAGCTTAGAACTTTTCTAACAACTGACTTTGATGCTCTAGGAATATTTTTTTATTATATTTTAAAAAGTTTTAATCCAATTTTTCTCTAAAAGATAGGGGTTCAGGTACTATGAATTACAAGAGGTAGTTGTAAAACCTCAAGCACTTCACATGTGCTGCCCCATGTTTTGAGAAAACACAAATCCAGTTCCATTCCACACCATGTTTACTCTATCATTACATGGCATTACTTCTGAAACTCCATACCATTGTTCTCGGGATAAGAGAGAGTAAAGAGGAGAGTAGACGAGACTCGGACTGTCTCTTTGCCACAGCGGCACATACTGCAATTCTCCACTTCACAGCTGAAAAGTTGCCCAATGACTGAGTCTCCAGAAGATCCAAAGTTGCTAGAAGAAACACAACTAGATCAATAGAGAATGTAATGAGACAAATTTATTCAGGAGCAAAAGGCCAGGGGAGACAAACTTCCACTTATTTCCTCACCCCACTCCCATCCACCCCTATAATCTCAAAGTCTACTAATGAGTGAACCCACAAAACAATAAGCCAGGACAGGTACACATCTAGAAGAATTAAGGGATATGTTAACTGCATACACATAACTCAGACCAAGGCTGCAACAATTAAAGTTTAGCTTTATACTTTGCTCCATCAATATTCACTCCATCAATATTCACTCCCCAAGAGCGAACTTCCTTCATTGCAATAGTCCGGTGTTTCTCAACCTCAACAATATTAAGATGTGTGAACTTCAACTCCCAGAATTCCTCAGCCAGCAGGGGAATTCTGGAAGTTAAAGATCTCACATCTTACCGTCCCTCAGGTTGAGAAACACGGCAACAGCCTAATTTAGAGATGTTGTTAGAGAACTGAAAATGTTAAGTAACAGTTGCACTGCAGGGGTGGGTTCCTCCCAGTTTGAACCAAATTGCCCGAACCGTTAGCGACCTGCTGGTGATGTGAAGATGGCGTCATGGATCTGGTTCTGTCTGTGCCGGTCCATGCGTGCCACCATCTTTTTTTTGTAATTTTCGGTGATTTTTTTCAGTGTTTGGATGGTTTCTCCTCGTCCTCTCCTGAGAAAAAAGCCCTCCTGCCTGCCCCTGGGTTAATACCGACCTTTATTTCTTTGCCCGAATCACAGCTGAGCAGCTCCTCAGCTGTGTTTTGGGAGGAAACCACCTTCTGAGTATCAGATAAAAAATTTATGTGGGCAGAGGAATTTCAGCTCTGCTCCACTGAACCCTAATTAGAGGTGATAAATCTTTTTCTCGTGGCGGTAAAAATAAGTCCGAAGTAAAAACTTCAAAATAGCCTATTTATTTATACCATATAGTAAGAGACAGAAAATAAACATCCTACCGCATCCGTTATCAAAGGGAAAGAGAAAGAGAGAGGTACACACATGCGCAGAAAGATTCATAAGCACGAAATAATGTTTACAATATAAAAAGCTTCAGAATAAAAGTCAGGATGCAATGTAATAATGTCAATGAAGCCATGGCAACGATGCCATGTCAGAATAATGTATCTGTCCAGGTCAGCTGAAAAATCAAAATGAATGCAGTGACACTGGGCATGCGTGGAGGTAAATTTGCACGAAGGGACACGTGCGATGTGTCATGATGCAAACCAGTGGTGAAGGTAAGTGGAAGGTGAGTTGCAGATGTATTTTATGATCAGTATATACTGTACAACTCATTTTTCTTTGCTCAGTTATTCGTTCAAATTAATAATTATTAAATATAACTCTGATCCTGAAGACTTTTTCTTTTTCTAAAGCGCAAACAGCAGATCAAGACAAGACGTGGCAATCACAACTAACAGCTGTCCCACGTAGAGGGTTTATTACCTGCACCCAATGCCTCGGTAAGCCTGAGGGCCCTCCTGCTCTTGAGTCTCCTGGTGGAGCTGGGTCAGAATGAATCTGTTCCAACTTTGAATCAACCGACCTAAGTTCACCTTCCCGGTAGCTTCGTCTGAATCAGCCAAGATCAATCCCAAAGCAGCTGCTTCTGGGATGGTGCGGAAGGCACGCAGAAAATTACTCCCCTGAGACAAAGGAAGGCAAGAGAAAATTATATATCAAAATAATAAGCAATTCCTAATCCAATATAAGCGCTTGGCAAGAGGGGGCGTGGCCAAAGTCCCAGCGATACGGGTGTCTCCCACGCTCCGCGGAAAACCCTGAACCCCAGCTGTTAGAGGAGACCTGGAACCGAATTGGAACCAAGTCAGATCTGCCCTGGAGGGGCAGTGAAGAAGAGAGGCACCAGTCAGGGATCTGGGGGGGCCAACTGCTGATAAGCGCTTGAAAGACCACACTCAAAACCCCACTACGCTCTCTTGTAAGCACGCTTGGTCTGACACCCCCTATATTAGGAATTGTGTGGAAAGGACATGCAATCCAAGCTAACCAGAGGACTGTGGGACTGATTCAGGGAACTGCAGGGGGAAGAGAAGGCCAGCTGCAGAATGGTAGGCAATGGTAGGTAAATCCTTGATTTTTGACCAGTTGCTTAAAGAACATTCGAAGTTATGACAGACCCAAAAAAAGTTAGCCACAACCTGCCCTTGAAGTTACAACTGCCGCACCATTCCTGTGATTATGGGATCGCACTTTGGGAATTTGGCAACTGGCTTGTTATTGGTTGCAGCATCCTACACAATCACATTTTGCAACATATTTTTGCTGTTATCTGGCAAAAAAAACCCCAAACCACTTGGGTAAGTTGGATTATGTTTTATGATGTGATTCATTTTACAACTGTGGTGATTACTTAGCGACCATAGTAAAAACAATTGTAAATTGAGATTAGTCACGTAGTGACCTGATTTATGACCACATTGGTTTATGACCAACATTCCAGGCCCAATTCTGGTAGCAACTGGAGAACTACTTACACTTACTATGCACCAAGACAAATTCCTTGTGTGTCCAATCACACTTGGCCAATAAAGAATTCTATTCTATTCTGTGATGCTGAATAATTGGGGATGATGGGAGAGGGGAGGATAAAGAACAAATATGAGACCAAACCAAAAAAGATTCAGTGACAGAGGCAAGAAAAAAGCAGCATTGCTTCTACACTTGATGCAGATCTCAGTATTTAAGTGAATCAAAATTTCAGGATAAAGTTAACACGCTTCTTTTCTTTCTTTTTTGGTACCTTCCAATCAATGGTGACTCCTGGCAACTGCCTGGACAACTCCTTGCAATTTTCTTGGCAAGATTTTGGAAGTGGTTTGCCCTTGTCTGCTTCCTAAGATTGAGAGCCAGCTGAGTGACTAGCCCAAGGTCACTCAGCTGGCTTTGTGCCAGCAGGCCTAGAACTCATGGTCTCCCAGTTTCTAACCTGATGCCTTAACATTACTCCAAACTGGCTTCTTAATAGTCTTTAGAGAAAGAAAGAAAATAAATAAGTTTAGGATGTGTGTTGGTATACTACATGTCCTTCCAAATTGATGGAATGCAGGCTACAGTATGTTTGTTTGTTTATTTATTTATTTGTGAGACTTATATACCCGCCTTAAAGTGCAAGCACTCTCTAAGCGGTTTACATCATTAAGCAATGTATATATATTTACATTGCCCCCAACAATCTGGGTCTTCATTTTACCTACCTCGGAAGGATAGAAGGCTGAGTCAACCCTGAGCCGGTGAGATTTGAACAGCTGAACTGCTGATCACAGTCAGCTAAAGTGACCTACAGTACTGCACTCTAATGGCTGCACCAACTCGGCTCTTTTGGCTTGCAGACCCTTTCTAAATTAGAGATCCTTGCTTGCATAGAATATTAGCATGTCTGAGAGAAAAATGAGGCTTCCGTTGCACCTATGGGGCATGAGGTAAAATAGGCCCAAATTGACTGCCAGTGGTACTGTCCTTTCTGTTTGCAAGGAATGCTATCTGTGCCAACATCTTCCTCATCCTGCTAGAGAGCATTATCTAAAAACTTCAATGGACCATAGCCACAATGGGCATTTTGCCAAAATCTATGGAATGGAATTTGGCCTAGAGAAGTATGCTATAGTTGCAATAAACTGGGGTAAAATCACAAACAGTAATGGAACTGAAGTGCCGAATGACCAAACAATCAGGAGCCATCAGGATGAAGTCTGTAAAACTCTGGGTATTTTAAAGTTGAATAACATCAAGCATGGATAAATTAAAAATATATGATTCGTAAAGAATACATCCAAAGGGTGAGAAAAAATGTGAAGAGAATGCTGGCAAGAAAAACATTACACAGGCAATTCCCACAAAAGACTGAGGGGAAAATGGCTAAAGATAAAATCTGGCAATAGCTTGCAACTAGAATATTACTGAAGGCTTGAATTTGGCTCTGCAAAAACAAGCAATTCGAACAAGTTCAACCAGGTCAGAATTGAAAAATTGCCAAATGATTCAAAGACCAAATTATGCAAAGTAGAAGAAACAGTAGACTACACACTCAGTTCATGCAAAAAGATTACACAAACTGATTATAAACAACGTAACACAGTTGCCAAAATGATTCATTGGAACATCTGTAAAAATTATCATGAGCCAGTAATGAAAAATTGGTGGTAACCTATATATGAAAAAAAAAATGTAAATAGCTCAGGGTTTCCGAATACAACAGCAAAAAAGAAGTCTTGATAATAAGACACCAGATTTAACTGTGGTTGAAAAGAAACTGAATCATCGATGCGGCAACAGTACAGGATAATAGAAGACATAGATAAGATCACCAAGTATCAAGATCTGACAATCAAATTTGAAAGATTGCGGCACAAACTGGTGCTAGCGATGCTAGCGCTTATTGGCACTATCGTACCAAAAAATACTGGACGCATTGACAAAATTTCCAGCACAACCCCCCAAATTTTATCATATTGCTTGAAGGTTTACTAAGAGGTAAATGCAAATATTGGCGAAGTCAAAACAAAGGAAAATGTAAGGCAAAGCCCACATATAAACAAACCAATATTGAAAATCAAGTGTAGATGTCTCCTAGCAATTCTTCTAACCAATTGCCATGCCTGAAACATTCACATTTTGACAAATGTAACGTTTATCATGGTTTGTGTTACAGAAGCCATAAATCCCTATTCTGCCCTGTAACTCTGCTGCTTGACATGTGTCAAAGAATTGCCGCTTCCAGATAGAAATCTTCCACCTGGGATTGCTCTAACATACTATGCCTCTATGAAATTGACTCCTAGCTGTATCCCATCATATTCAGTTATCAATAAGTATAAACCAACCGATGAACAATCGGTCCTAAACTTGGTAAACTTGGTTTCTGGCCATTCTTGCCCAGAAAGCTTGATACAACCCTACACTTGATGCTCTTTTATAAGACGTTTCTTGTGTTGTCTTCTAAATATCCTCTGATCAAAACACCAAAGGTTCTTGTTTGCTCCTCCCTACCATGGAAAGATCTGATGAATATGAAGATCTGTTCATCTTTACCTGACAAGGGTCTCCCCTGGACAAATCCAACATGTGGAATAAAAACCCCAGCTCACAGCTGAGGCAGAATTCCTTCTGGCATAAATGATTCTGGACCAAACAGCGCACAGACTCTAAGAAATAAAGAACCTATAAAGATACAATTGGAAAACATATAAATTATAGGAGGAAGAGGAATGTTGCATAGGCATGACATAAATAAGAAACAGCACTGTGCTTACCTGGATCATGCAATTGCAGTAAGCATTTGGAATGTGGGGCTCCAGACCAGCAAAGAGTGTCTTATTGTAATGTTTGAAGTCAAAATCTTCCAGGCCCAACTTGGAATATTTTATTGTGACCTAAATAAAACAAACCCCCCAAAAAATTGTTCTGGTGTGACAATCTTACAAAGCCACAAGGACAGTACACTTATGGTAACTTAGCAAAACAGAGTAAGTCAGAGGCCTTCGATACTATTTTCTCTTTCACATAAACTTCCTTACAGTGCCTTGCAAAATGATCCCAATTTAAGAAAATTCTCAGATCATAATCCCCGTTTCAACATTACGCGTGTGATATTACCATAGTAATCATAGATTTCAACATTAGCTTTTCTAATTCCCCAGCTCAAAAATAGTGATAATCCAATGAAAGAAGCTCAGCATTTTTTTTCCAGATGGGGTTGAGACTTATAAGGTATGGTGCAAAAGACCATAGGTATTTTATTTTTTTTCTACCTGCACACTTGAGTATATTTAAACCTTTCTCTAAAGAAAAAGGTGAAGATTCTGAGAAGCACATAAAAATGCACCTTCCTGTATTTCTTTGCCACCATATAGATCCGTGGCTCCTCTTCTCTTCCTATGGGGGATTCAGGGACTTGACTGAAATTATCAAATTCGTTGTCAAGCTCCTTTAATCGGTAGGGAATCTGCAGAAAAGAGGAACAGGCTCATTTTCAGTTTGTCCCTTATCTTTTTCTATTTTAACATTTTGCCAAAACAAAGCAGATACACAAAAACCATCAGATATAGTTGAAAATAACAAACCCTTGAACTCCCAAATCCTGCTTGGCTGTTCCTTTCTCCTTCCATCTGGCTCTAAACCACACACCAATGCCACACTTTTGGCAATTATAGGAGGATGAGGATTGTTGCATGAGCATGTCACAAATAAGAAACAATACTGTGCTTACCTGGATCTCATGCCCTTGTCCAGACTCAACCAGAGAGAAAGACCCTTTATACATCAAAGATCTCTGATTCCTAATTTTCAACAACCTGAGCCACTGTGGCCCATCTTACGGAAATCCGAGAGCATTAATTCAGTATTATTTGTAGGATTCCCTGCCTAACTATAAACAGCAAGCTCTTATGAGGCAGTCATTAATACTACTTACTTATAGCCCCCACATAAAATGAGCAGGTCTCAAATTTGCTACCTGATTCCGGAGCTTGGTTCTGGGGTTTGGAGCATATCCAATGAAACCAACTTTCTTCATGGTCCGAAGGATATCTGGATCAACAGGTGGAGCTCGTCTGCAAAATAGGCAATCATTCAATCGTTTTTCAAATTTCTTTAATCATTCCTTTTAATGCTATGCTCCGCAAACAGTGAGGAGGATACCACCAAAAATCCCCATCTCAAACGGTGCTACTTTCACACAACTTCTATCCTCTTCTTACCACTCTTAGGTTGAAGAAGTACCTGGGTGCGGGGATAGAATTGGCCGCAGGCCAGTCAGACAGCAACGACTCAGTGGTCAGAGGTACAGGTATAAGTGACAAGGGCATGAGATCTTGGTTCCAGTCAAGGTGGGGCAAGGTATCCACAATGCAAGGTAAGGCAAAGTCAGTTTCCCGGGAGTAGGCGTTGAAGGTGATCTCAGGTGAATCAGCCCACAAGTGGACACAGCCTTCCGAGTCTCCAAAAACCATCGCTTGTTTGCTGGATGACACATCGAAGCTCATTATTAGCTGTCCCACTGTATTAACATGAAATATGTCAGCAGGGTTGGCTAATCCAGTAGGTTCACAGAACTGACATTGACCTAGAACAGAAAGCAAAACAAGAAATGAATTCTCTCTGGATTTTTAACGTAACATTCTCCAAATGACTTGGCTTATTTTCTAGGGTAACTTTTTGATGAAATACGGTAGCATTCTAAAGTTCCAGCACAATGACGATCAAAATTCGAGATCAGAGGACAATTCAACTGGCTACTTGCCTGTCTGGGAGATGATGGCCAGGCGAGATGTGTAGGTAGGAATAAACTTCAGAAACAGAGGATCAATATGGACCTGCAGGGGTGTAATGGCACGCAGCATGCGTAAATCATACACCTTGAGGAAACGATCACAAGCGAGGCCATTCATTCGACTGGAGAAACCACACGTCACCAACAGATTGCCATGGACGTCAAAATCGGACAAACTGCCTGAGTAGGCATCAAACTCATGTTCTACGGCAAAAGTGCGGAGGTCACGCAGGGAAACCTAATGAAAAAGCTTAAGATGTATTATGTGAGAGCTGCTTATAGCTCTCGGAAGCCAGGAGGTTGAAATAAGGAGACTGATATTACCTTTCCTGATGTGTGACCACAAAAGAAGAAACGGTTGGACTGTCTCATAATTGTAACTCCAGGAATTTCCACCGAATACTAAAATGGAATAGATATACAGATATAAGCTGGAGTTAAAAAAAAAAAAGCTCGGACAGGGAAAATTTAAGTCGTCGTTCCTTTTTAACCAAAACATCCACCGACTGCCAGAAAACAGGTGTTGCTACACTACCATAGCGACTCCTTTTTTCTTCTCTTCATATCTATATTGTGATTTTGTATTATGATCTTATTCTTAACATACATTTGTTTTGAAATATGCAATTTATTTATTTATTTATATTTATTTATCTCTTAGATTTATATACCGCCCTTCTCCCTAGGGATCAGGGTGGTGAACAGCCAATATAAAAGACGTAAAATACAGAGCAATAAATAAGTTAAAAACGTATTAAACATATAAAATTAGTAGGCTGCCAATTAAAATATAATTA